>CAKAOH010001691.1:0-11605 GCA_916701665.1 Sebastiscus tertius
TATATATATATATATATATATATATATATATATATATATATATATATATGTATATATGTATATATGTATACAGCTGATGCAATGAAACTTGCATTCTGGTGTGATTTCTACAGGCTCCGAAGAAGCTAGTTCGGTACCACAGTAACCAGGTGGTAACCACAAAAGGAGAGCGATATCAGCTCGTGAAGAAAGACGAAGAAGAGGACATGAAGAAGACGTACGTCAACCTCAAGCCTGCACGGAAGTACAGATTCCATTGATGACGAGCACACTAGTGCGAGAGCAGTTACTGACAATATTGTTTACACTTTTTTTTATTTATTAAGTTCATTTGGCCTGATTTTTCCCAAGTAAAGGAACATATTCGTTAATGTGTCAGTGGCTTATTTTAAACTAGGTACCATTATAGGCCTTGGTTATTCAGTTACAGTGTTTCAGTTGCTTGAGGAGCTTTTGAAATTGTGTGTGATATTTTGGTGAGGATGTTGTAACTTGTGTTCTCGTTTGTGTAACAGCCTAACCTATCTACTTTTTGCCATCTCAGCAGGTCTGATGTTGCACTGACATTACTGTCTTTTTTTTACCTCTTCATTTCCTTTTCCTTTTTTTTATCTGTATTTTTTTAACTTCTAATAGACGATTTACAATCATAATTATGACACTAAGTTGTAGAGATGAGTCTATTGTCATTTCTGTAAATAAGTTCTTGTGGTGCTGTAGAGATTCTTCTGGACATTACCAAGCCTCAACTGCTTTTGTATGTACCCGTCAAGTCTTTGATGCCAATTTCATTTAAAGATCTATTTTTACATCATACAGGAATACAGTGCTGCGGAAATGTTTGTTCAAGCTTTGTGATATGGGTAATTTGTTGTGCTACAAAATGTATAATAATATAGACTTTTTACTAACATTTGTACAGCGGGTAGCTACAGCAATCCTCACCCAAGAGTTTAATATGTGCTCTCTTCGTTGGATACCTATGGTGTGCTACAGATGTCTAACTTATAGTACTTATGATACAGCCACAGTATTGTTTTATTTACAAAGACTAGACTGTAATGTGTGCAGTACTGAATTTCGACTAAAGAATCTGTTCTGTACGAAGCAGCTTAACAGGATTAAGTCATCTGCATAAAGTTGCTGAATTTCTCCAGATTTGAACAGAATTATCCAGATAGCTTTTTATAATGAAGGAGGTTTTATGCTTTCGAGGCAGATGAGGCACCTCGAATTGTCCTCATAACAAGTAAATATGCTGCTAGCAGTTAAGTCCTCAAGAGGAAGGCCACAGTCCTGATTGTTTTTGTTTTCGCTGGCGACAGTCGTGGGCGGAGGCGTTATGTTTTCAGGTTGTCCATCCGTCCAGACCATTCTTGTGAACGCATTATCTCAGGAACGCCTAAATGGAATCTCTTAAAATTTGGCACAAATGTCCACCTAGACCCAAAGATGAACTGATTTGGTTTTGGTGGTCAAAGGTCAAGGTCAGCGTGACCTCACGTCCGTCCTATTCTCGTGATATCTCGGGAACGCCTTGAGCAAATTTCTTCAAATTTGGCACAAAGGTCCACCTGGACACAAGGATGAAGTGATTCCATTTTAGTGGTCAAAGGTCACTGTGACTTCACAAAACACGTTTTTGGCCATAACTCAAGAAGTCATACACTAATTATGACAATTTCACAGAAATGTTTAACAGGATAAAATGATGAAGTAATGACATTTTGGACTGGCATGGATGTAAACTGCAACTTGACTGGTTGGCGGAGGTGTACAACTGCGAGGCGGTAATTCTAGTTTATCTCCTATCACACCCCTTAGGGGAAAACAAAGGAAGTGTATGTGATAATATGCTAAGTTTAACACTACATAAAATGATTTTTGTTAATTTTGAAAATGAAAAATAGAAAAACGCATGCTTTTAAAATGTTTGAAACGTTTTGTTGGCCCGTCACTGCGACCTGAGAGACCTATTTTCAGTGACACAACTAAACTCTTGACGAAACGAGGGGTGCATCTTTAAATATGATTTTGTCACTCAACTTGAATGGAAAACACTGTATGACTATCAATAAATTAATTGGTAATTCATTTTCTAGCACAACAAATTAAATCCTCAAGAGGTGCTCACACTATTACAGCCGTGTCATTTTTGTCATAATGAAGTGGAGGACTGTGGTTGCTCCCTAAATGTTAAGCGAAACATGCCGCAGGAGGACTTAATTTTAAAGTTCATTCCAATGGCATTGTCTTTATTTTTGATATAGATGTTTAGATTTGCAAAGTCTCCAATCATGTATTTATTGTGAAGAGGGCCATTGTGATGCTTTCAGGGTCTGTTTACATGATGTTACATACAGTAAGACGTCCTCTATCACAACTCCTTTCATCTCATTTGTGTTGTGAATTTTGCTTCACTTGTGATTGTTGGTCGTGGGGATTATGATTATGATTGGATTCTTATTTCATTCTTGTTAGTTGTATATTAGGATAAATTGGTTGGTCAGGTGTTTTTTATATTATACATATTGTGGTTTATTTGTGTTCCCCTCTGCTTCCATTTCAAGCAACTATAGGCGATTGCTTTTGATTGCTGGTATAATCTAGTTTTCCTGAGTGTAAGTGTAACACAATCGAGTGTTGAAAAGATGTGTTGTTCTTTAATTACTATATGAACCTTTAGTTTAGTCAAGTTGTTTTCAGAGTTTTAACCCTCCGCTTTGAGAAACCGCTGACGCACAATTTGTAGTAAATAAATACTAATTTTTGTAGATCATTCACATCGTATTCTTTGAATTGTTCACTCATGTTACTGAAGATGCTAGTTCAAAAGCACTAAATATTTTTATTTCATAGCTTTGTGTATAAGAAATCATCACATCATTCAGAACTCAGTAGAGCTTCGCAAACAAACTTTAATCAGAGGAACAAGGAGAGCACATACTGTATGTTCAAAAAACAAAAAACGGGCTTCCGTCAATAAAAGCATGCCTCTACCTCTATGAACCTTTGTCAGTCACACATTTAAAGCTGTTTAAGGCCAGAGTGAAAACAAATATGTTGACCATAAAATAAAAATTAAAAAAATCAAGTCGTTGCAACATTTAGTGCCAATAAGCAAGGCACACAACTACAGTAAACAGGGTTAACTTAGCAATAGGAGAGGGAGATGACGCACCAGTCTTACATCAGGTTTACAGAGGAAGCATTTCTGTTCTATCACCGTCCAATTTGAAATGAACAGATGCACGATATCAACACTTTGAAGGTTAATCGTAACAAAACCCTGAAAACCTTTATATCCCTGGTGAATTATGTGCTTGGATGTTCCAAATTTATAGTTCACCACTTACTGATTCATCCAATGTCACACGCAAACAAAGCTTTTCTGAATAGGGCGATACCCATCTACTGGTTTGTATGTTGGTTTGGCACATACAGCACAACATGTGACATTATAATCCCCTTTTGTTTAATGTACATTTTTACGCAAGCACTTTAAACTTGCACAGAAACAGTCATCTTTCAAGATGCTCTCACTTTAAGGTCTTCAAAATATGGCTGCATGTAAGTAAAAAAATCATTGCATTTCTGAGGCTTGTTAACTTACGGTAATCAGGTACAGGTTTCCAACTGGAATTAGACTTTTGTACACATTGCAGCGTCATTTTATCTCAGATCTGCTGCATTTAATACAGTATATTGAATATTGGTATTGCAGCCGTATAGTGCATGGACCAGGTAACTATACAACTTGACCACTAGATGGTACATTGCGTTGCACTGATACATCAGCTACATCCCAGCAGATGGCCCTGCTGGTTCAGTCTGTTAACAAGATTTGAACATAAATCTATCATTCATCACTCTAACTACTTTTACAGTCTTAACCATCATATTCCATCAGCAGAAATCACTCTTCTTAGTTTCCCCCAAAAACAGTGACTTACTGTATTTTCTTATATTTCTTTCAGTTAACTGTATTTGCAACTAAAATTGCAGTACGCAATTTGTTTTCAGGTGCCGCCTCACCTATTACTGGTACGCAGAAAAGCACATTCAATAAAGTCAAACAAATCAAACAAGCGAGAGCATAAATAAATGCAGAGCAGCATCGCTCAGCTAAAACAACTTAGCTGCAAGCAGTCCCATATTCCTTCAGCCTTTTTTACACCCACACATATTTTTGATCATATTTCACCACAGCTGTACTTCTGTGTTTTATTACCGTGCCTATGATAGTGACGATTTCTGCCGATCACTCCCAAAAAACATGTAGGTAGGCGTGGACATAATGCGGATTATAAATATTTCAAAAACACTTAAAAGACAAGTCATCTTTAGAGGTATGAACCAAATCAGTTTTAAAGCTGTCTGTGTGATAAAGATGGAGAATACAATATGATCACTCCACACTTAGTAATCAACCCAACACTGTGTTATTACATTTATGTATGAAATGTATTTAACTGATGTGTACTGTATATATATATATATACAGTAATACCCCTTAACTTATCCATTAGTGGTCAAAACATTGAGGTTGTTCCAAAGGTACCGAACTTCTATTGACTGGGTGAGCAAATGCACCCAAATACCTTACATAAGCTTGAATAATGCTGAGAAAAGACTGATTTACATAAATATATCTAGACTAGAGACAAATCAGGCCTTCTTCTCAAAAGACAAAAGGAAAAAAAAAAGACCTCTTCAAGTAGGGCGAATTCCCATGAGCTAGTCAGACGTTTCTTCTGTGACTGATGTATTTGCGACGACCATGGCACTCGCAGACGACTGAAGCAAAATGGTTTTCAATATGGCCGCTTATTGCCGTGCAGTGATACGTAGCTCCAAAGTCAGAATGCGCATAACGCATGCAGCAGTCTCACTTTCACACGGCACACAGTTTCCAAAGCAGTCTAGTTTTAAAACAGTTTTAAGAGTGGGGGGTTCTAACTGAGATCCTGGTCATATCGCCCCTTGATCATCGTTTTCAGTAAAGGTCCAACCTACGGAAAAATAAAAAGGGACTCTTGGTTAGCATAAGATACTTCTGTGTCAGACATATTACATAGTTTCACTCATTGCCCCAGACTGCATTTATCTTTCCTTTGTACTAAATCAGGTAAGCCATAAATATTCGCAGTAATTGGGTTGCTGGAAGGGTCAGCATGCCTCGGGGACTTCATGTAACAGGTGACCTAAATGTGGATCTGATTTGATGTTCTAAAAAGCGACAGCGTGACATTCATGTCTGGCTTTTATGCAACTGACGATAAGAGAGAGATTGTATTGTATAGAGGATATAAAAGCAAGTGCTTGTACCTCATGCGGATTTCCAAGTGCTTCTCCCAGCATTTTCTCAATATTTCTCATGATGGCCACCTTCTGGTGAGCTCGCAGTGGGTATTCTATCCTCTTGGGTGTGGAGGCACCCTGAAACAAATGAGTCAAATAGGTGAGTTATCAAGTGGAAACATGCACAGTGGCAAAGGCAACACAAATGTTAACGTAACGGCTGTAAAGACTCAAACGTGCGTACTTTGTACCAGAAGTTTACAGTGATCGTCACTCCACCGTTCAACAGGGATTCAATGTGATGCCACCTGAGGAGAGAAGAACAATATAAAGAACTAAATTCATCAAACTCTGCAACTTTCTGCAGTTCTTCTTACCAGTTAAAGGTGCAATTGAAAACACTGATAACTTTGATAACATTCAGCCACTAGGTATTGCATTCTCCCTCCCCCCGTTCCATTGCCTTCACTTCACAACAAGTGGTTGCCAGTTCGTTGCACAACCTGCATATTTTATGTTCAAGTGGAGTGAGACTCAGACAGTCATGTCAAGGGATGAATCTTTCGTGGTAGAGTAAATGTAATTTATAGTCCAGACTATTTGTTTTTTCCACACTAATTGGCAACTTGATCGCTGACGACCCAGAGATACCACGTGATACCAACGTTGTTATACTATTGGCTCACAAACCCTGTAAGAAGTGGGAACCAAATGTCAGATATCTTCCACAGAGATAACCAAAACATTAATTTTGGACTCGTAAAAATGTTTAAAACGATTAATTCACAATCTAATTTTTTTTTTTCTTTAGGAAAAGCCATACTTTTATTCAGCACCTTTCTAAAAGCTCTGTGATTGTGTTTTTTTAATTATCATTTGCCTACATAAAAATGTTATCAATATGACCTTTAAGAGTAGTTTATAAAAATAACACCAATGCCCTGCACTCGCTGTGGATTCATGCTCCAACACATCAGCTTTATTACTAACAATTACAACTGCATTATACAGTAGTTACCTTTGACAACATCAGTTCTGGGCCTATTAATAACTCACAGTACACACTCAATTGAATAAAAAAAAACATTGATGATTCTAACAGCATGTTGAGCAGCTAAATCAAAGACTATCATACTGAAATGTAGAGCATGAAAAAGCACATCAGCTGGCAGTGCATCCAAGAAACTCACTGCCCTGGAGAGAATCATCTGATTTAGTGGTGGGGGCAAATTTTTCTACATTAATAATACATCATTTTTCTAGAAAGCTCATAAAGAAGTACTGCTTACCAATACATGGGGATGTAGAGCACATCTCCTGGGCCCACGACAGTCTCATAGCCAACAACATTTTTAAAATTGGGAAACTTCTCGTAATCGGGGTTATCAAAATCAACCTGTAAATGGAAAATATGGTTGCATTACAAAACGTGAACGTACTGAACCTCAACCGTATTAACTGTAAAAAACATTTAGAACCTTCCTACTTTTCTGACATTTGTTTTAAAAACAAGTCGTACTTTAGAATAATGTGCCAGTCTTTACAGTTTTTATGCATGTCCTTATTTCAAATCATCTTAATACAATAATCCTCATAATAACTTACTTTAAAGTGTATAGACATCCACTGTGGATGAAGTTAACAAAACTAAATCACAAATATGCTAAGTTGTAAGTTCACAGTATTAAACCCTAGGTGGATTTCGACATATCTGTGACATACTTGGCTCTGTCTGTCACAGGGGTGGTGCACAGGGTATGGATAGAGACACTCAAACTGGTCTGGAGGGAAGAGGATGCATCTCTTGTGGCCTTTGATCTGTGCAAAGAAGTTCTGCTGCTCGTCGTAATGTGCTGGTGTCACATTGCCTGCGGGGAAAAGAATATTAACAGAAAATGTGATGCATAAAACACCTTGAGGACAACATTATACGGCACAAAATACATCCCTTTCACAGTGGATAACTCCTGCAAGAGCCCTTACCCTCCATGCCTATGAGCAGCAGGTTGGATGTCAGCTGTCCCCAGTTTCTCTTGGCTTGCTGCTTGTTGATCCAGTTCCAGTTGAAACCGAGGAAGTCAACAACAATCTTCTTCCCTACTGTGTCATTCAGGGTCTGCTGCAGATACACCCTTCACATGCATGAGGAAAGAGACATGCAAAATGTATGAGCCACCTTGTTCTACTCTCTGAGACCTGAAACAATGCAGCTAATTCTCAAAAGTGCCATAAATGTGTCTGCAGGATAAGATTGATTACTAGGTATTTTCAGCAGACTACATCTCTTTTAAACCACAAAGAACAGCATGAAGGGAGTGGATAGTAAAATTCAAAGAGATAAGAGCCACTGTAAGCGTCAGCGAAGTCAACAGCAACTTCACTTTAGTAAGTGATCTGTGTGGGTGTCGCCAGGCCAAGTCAGGTCACAGAGCAATAGGCTTCTCCCATGATTCTCCTGTGTAAAATGCTTAGTCATTTGCTCCACCTTCCTGTGCTGAATTACATTTCATGAGAAAACTTCCCTTCAGTGTCAAGCACACACCTGCAGCACAGTCACACATTGTGTATGTCCTTATAAATATATATTACCTCTCCTCTCCTCCCATTTGCTCCGTTATATGCATTTTATCCACAAATTCAGAGAATTTCATTTCCATCCGTTGCGACTTGGGGACAAAGTTCTCAAAATTGGCCATTTTTTTCTCGTCGTAGTAGAGGAATTTGTGGTTTTCTGCGGTGTAAACAGAGAAGTCTCCATTTCCAATGTTCTCGTGGAGGTATGCAATATCCCATTTGAGAGCCGGATACACGAGGTTTGTGTCTGTTAAAACCACCGGTTCCTGAAAAACAGATAAAGAACATTTCAATACAGTAATATTACAAATACTAAACAAAAAGTTGATTTCAATAGAATGAGCCTACACACTTAAAAAAAAAAAAAAAAAGCAAATCTCTCTATAGAATAATGCACTATATGGAATAATCACTGTAATACTGCTAAAAGGGTTATTATATCACTAGTTGTCCATACTAAATGTAAAGTTCTTAGTAGCATTTTATAATTATATATCATCATGATTATACTGTAGTATTTTTTTTCTAAATCTACAGTGGTTGCAAAAAAAACTGTAATTCATTTTACTTTAGTTTTTTAGTTTTTTTTACTTTAGTTTTACTTTTATTTTAGTTTTACTTTATCATATATGGTTCATAAAGGTGAAATATAATTGTCCTTTAAAATATTATTTAATTATTTTAAAGTTAATGTACATAAACATTACTCTGCTGCATGTGTATCAGCTTGATATCCCTGGACACTGGTTTTTATATTTGTCTTTAAATAATCTTTTACGCAAAAAAGGAACATAACATAAATCCCAACACGTGCCCGCGCATCATGGACACACTCAGCTGCGAGGACTACGTGACTGACTGAACGTAGACCGTTGAGCGCGCTCCCGCTGCCTCTCTCTCTCTCTTTCTCCTCTCTCTCCCTTTCTCTCTCTCTCTCTCTCTGCATCGGCTCTCGGTTTCACTTTTTCCCGAGAGCGCCTGCAGTTAAAATAATGGTGGTAAAATCGTAGGCTTTAAATAATAAAAATGTCTCTTAACATGATGATTCTGCATTGATAAGACCTGCAGGCACACAGGGACGCGCCTTATGTGTCCCCAGAGGGTTTAGCACTCTGCACTGTTTTAATAGGAGGTTTTTAAACAGTTATTAACGTTATCTAATAATACAGCGACAGTATATGAGCGAGCCATATTTGGACATATTATCAGTTCTGGTATTAAAACACTCTCTTCATTCATGCATTCATGTTCATGTTTGAAACTAACAAATAAATGAGATTAATCCAAACAGCTCCTGCTGAAAATAACCTCTCTTAATTTCCTCAAGCCAAACAAATATGGCTGATATTAACTTTCATCCTGTTTTAAATATATAGGCCTATAAAATATATTTTATTTATTCATGCAAACCATGCCCACTGTAGTGAGTAAAATGATACATGATGCATACATGCATGGGTTTTTATCTTTCACATTAATGTTCCTAAATAATATTAGTACAAATAGTATACTAACCATTATTATTTTACCTCTGACTGATTTTGTTGCATATTTCACCTTTGTCTGCATATTCCAGTTCGCACATCAATTTTTCAAATCAGACATCATGACTTCATTGACGCAGCTGACATTGGGTGAAGGCGGAGGTACACCCTGGACAGGTGACCAGACTATCACACAGCTGACACATAAAGACAGACAACCAGTCACGCTCACATTCACACCTACGGGCAATTTAGAGTCAACAAATGAACCTGCATGTCTTTGGACTGTGGGAGGAAGCCGAAGAACCCGTAGAAAACCCACGCTAACACGGTGAGAACATGCAAACTGTATATAACTGTATATAACTGTACAAAAAATTATGCAAATTATGAATCTCAGTGTTAAAGGGTAATTAGTGTATTTTTCAACCCGGACCCTATTGTCCCATGTTTTTGTGTCTAACTGACTAATAGCGACAACAATTTCTGAAATTGGTCCAGTATTGCGGGAGAGCGCTGTAGACAGTGATATTGTGCTGTTGGGGCAAGCTGGCACCGCCATTTACGTCCTCTAAAAGTGCTTGTTTCTGCCATGACAGGTTCGGATTGTTATTATAAGTGTCTGACATTAAGGTAAGAGTCTCAAGGAGAAGTCTCGTTCTGAAACGTGAGTGTCAGCTGGGCAGAGTTTGTTGTGTTTGAGTACAGAAAGTGTAGCTTAGTGTTATCTAAAAGATTTTCAATGTGACAATGTGGATCCAGGGTCCAGGTTGAAAAATACAGAAGTTACCCTTAAAATGATGAGTCTCAATGTTTTTTCTCAGTGAGACTCATGAACCTAAGTCCAAAAGTGGGTTAGTTTGATAGGAATGTTACTATTCTTGTAAACCATTTCTCAAGAGCTCCTGTTCCTTAATTTTTCATGCTTCTTTCAGCCACCATCATGTTATATATAAGCTTCTTGTGACACCCCCAAATTATTATTAAGACAACCAAATGTGTCCATGACTTAAGCCCAGTCAGAGAAAAATATAAATATCAAAAAGTGTATCAGTAGCTACAAAATTTACAAGGGAAATGTGAGCTTTATTTTTAGATTTTCATTGGAACCTTTTAGAGTTGGGTGAATTGTCATTTCCTTTGAAATAGATAACAAATGACAACACCGTCATGTACTTCTATGTACACCATATGCATGATTACGCATCGCCCCATCAGGAGCTTTCTACCTATTGTCTACGTTGAGCAGGAATACAGCCCTCCTGGGAAATGATCCAGCTGACATTGACACTGAATAAAAATAATGAGAGCTGGGATGAGGTTTGTCTCTACAAGTGGAAAAAATATGGTCATGCATGTATTCCTAGTGGACACACCTGCTCATGGGCTTTATGGGAGTCAAAGAAGGTTGTTCACTGCTTTCAAAGACAAATACCATCCTGAAATGTAATTATGTCATCCATGCAAAAGGTTAGCACAGCCTCAATCGGAGTACCTGTACAGTAAAGCCAGCATTTCTGTTCGAGATGTCATACTTAAACCTACAGCTGTTTCACCACAAAGGTTAAAAGGAGAAATTCACATTAAATCTCATACAGCTGAAAAGCTGCTGCTTCTAAACCACTGGCGTGTTGCAGTTCTGAGTAAGCCATAATGTCAGCAGGTGTTTTCAAAGGCAAACTACCTGATGTGACATCACTGATTTCATTGGACCCCAGTGGGCTTTGCAGTTTTATTATGCTGACATTCCCAAAACTACAAAAAAGCCCACTGATAGCAAGCAAAGTCACATAGGGCTGCAACTAACGATTCATTTAATTTTCGATTAATCTGTCAATTATTAATGTATATTTTGGGGTAAAATTTTAAGGTACAATTTTATTTTGCTTCAAGGAGATGCACCTTGAATATGGATCAATCTTTATATTGATGCAATGATTTGTACAGGAATTTAGGAAGCGGAAACAGTGCTGTTTATTTAAATGTAAAAGTGCAATAAAAAATATTTTGTCCCTAAAAATCGATGAATAACCATGATGAATAATCGTGATCTCAATATTCATCTAAATAATCGTGATTATCATTCAGTCCATAATTGTGAACCCCTATAATGGAGGCATTGTTGCTGTCAAATACAGTATTAATGGTAGTTAATTAAGTTATTATCTCAAATTACAAATTGAGCTACTATATTACATATATACATACATATATATATATATATACATACATATATATATTCTATA
>CAKAOH010001693.1:3335-24494 GCA_916701665.1 Sebastiscus tertius
TGCCTAACCTTAACCATTCGAGGTCAATGCCTAACCTTAACCATTCGAGGTCAATGCCTAACCTTAGCCATTCGAGGTCAATACCTAACTTTAACCATTCAAGGTCAATACCTAACCTTAACCACTGAGGTTAATGCCTAACCTTAACCACTGAGGTTAATGCCTAACCTTAACCACTGAGGTTAATGCCTAACCTTAACCATTCAAGGTCAATGCCTAACCTAAACTATTCAAGGTCAATACCTAACTTTAACAATCTCACAAGAGTTTCCCCAGTTTGCTGGCTCCCTTCTAGCACTACTGAGCAGAGAGGCTTGCTGCTCACACAGTAGGTGATGACAAACACACACACAGACTCACAATGTGAAAACAATACCAGCGTCATTGTCACAGCTGGTAAACACAACCATCTGCTTTGTATTTACGCGTCTATTGACATCTGTCATCCGTCACAAACTTGTTAAAGCACCTGAAGCTCTCAGATTAAAAGGTCATTAAGCAGAATGCTGAGGAGCCTGCTCAATAGAAATAAGGCTATAGTCAAATCAAACCATGTCACTAATCTTTCTGACTTGTGATCAACATCTATGTAGAGTGTGAAAGGAATGTCGTCTTACGGGATGTTTAAGACTTTAAACTTATATCATACATTAAGGGGGCGTGAACGAGAAGGACCTGCATAAAAAGAGACAGAGAGAGACACACAGCAGACACATCTGCCCGAGAGCTGAAACATCCCAGAGTGGTTCGACATCGATCTCCATCTGCAAAGCTTCATCTCTCTTTGCCAGACAGTAAGACAAGCTCTTCCTTTCTCTTCTTGGCTTCATGTTGACCATATTTATGCACTTTCAGGACGACTGCAGGTCTTGAAAATCATTCTGGTTTTCAAATATTCATTTTTAATCTGAATTAATATTCAAAATAATCTTAGAATTTTAAATATTAATTTAAAATTTCAAAATAATCTTGAAATTTAAAATTATTATTTAAAATTTCAAAATAATTTTAAATATTCATTTTAGATTTCAAGATTATTTAGGTTACTTTCAAAGCCCTCCACAGCTTATTTCTGATCTTTTGCTGAGTCTGTGCCACATTTAAAAGGCTTTTGAAAACTTACCTGTAGAGGCTGGCATTTCTAACTTATTATGACGTGTTGCATGTTGTTCTTGTTCATTTTGTTTCAACTCTCTTAATTTGTTGATTTATTCTTCTAATATGTTAAGATGAAACTGAAGTTCCTTACGAAATCAACCATTTTTCCGACACTTCTCAGTTTCCTCATTGCCTTTAAGTTTGAATGTGTTCATAGGATGATAAAAGTAAAAATGAGACACTAAAGAAAGAACAAATGATTATTTATTTCCAAATGAGTCAAATTAAATACTACTACTGATAATAATGTGCTTTGCATTTCCTCCTATTTCATGATGAGTTATTGTCCACTGACAATCTATATTAATCACTTTCGCTCACTGCGATGACCCATTGGATGGGCTTCATTTAAAAGAGTTCACATGGAGCCTTTTACAGTCGTACTAAATTGGTAAATAAGCTACAACTTAAAGCTAGGGTTGGTAATGTTCTTCAAAAACGTTATATTTGTTGAAATTCTGAACACTATGGAGGACAACAAGAGTCACGGAAATAGTAACAAAGCATTTAATGGATTAATAACGAATTGTACAATAAGAATAGACGTTAATACATTTACAAATTAATTTAATAATCTATGAATAAATTTGCTAAATTACAAAGTAATTCATTATTTTACATTTGAATAGGCAATAAAAGAAGAATTAGGAAAAGAATTTACAAATGAAAAATGAACCTATCAATAAATAGTTCGAATTAAGAGTGGAATTACAGAAACACCATCAAACAGTCAATAAGTACATCATTTAAGAAATAGATTCATGAATTCATAAATAAATAATGGAATTTTAAAATGCAGCTGTAATGTAATGTAGCTCGTTTTAGTATAGCCAGGACCAAAGTGTCACAGAAAGGCTAAATGTAGAAGCTGAGTGAGCAAAGTGACTCCGCAAATCCAATAGCTAATACATTTAGTAAAAGCAGCAGGGAAATGCTAATGGGAAAAGAAGATGCCATTTTCAATGCCTGATTAAAACCTGTATTCTCAATTCAATTTGTGAATCCAATTATTTATTTCTCTTTTTAAACTGTATTTTCAAATATATTTTTAAATTAAATTATTTATTTAAGAATTAATTTATGTATTTTTAAATGATGTACTTATTGACTGTTTTATTGAGTTTTTGTAAATCCCTTTTTAATTTGAACTATTTATTGATGGATTAATATTTCAAATTGTAAATTATTTGCATAATTCTTCTTTTTATTGCCTTTTTATAAAATGTAAAATAATGAATTACTTTGTAATTTAGTCCATTTATTCATAGATTAACAACTAGATTTGTAAACTAATTTATTAATGCCTGGATTTATTGTTCAATTAGTCAGTAAGTCATTAAGGCTGGGTTTTTCAGTTTGATCATTTTAAAAATCTAGCGAACTCTTGCTAGTTTCTCAACATTACCAACCCTAGCTCTAAGGTAATCAGTCAGGGTTCATTCAATAGATTTTATAAATTACCATAAATTGCTTTTTAAAATATGCAGCACTTCAAATCATGAATATTATCCCTCATACTGTACTGTATGTATTTGTATGGTATGGGATTTAGGGTTACTGAAGGGATTTGTGTTGGCAGTGGCTCAGTCCGTGGGGACTTGGCTTGGGAACCGGAGGGTTGCTGGTCCAAGTCCCCGCATGGACCAAGTACAGAGTGTGGACTGGTAGCTGGAGAAGTGCCAGTTCGCCTCCTGGGCACTGCCGCAGTGCCCTCGAGCAAGGCACATACCCCTTAAAACTGCTCCCCAGGTGCTGTATACTGTAGTAGCTGCCCACTGCTCATAACATATACTAGGATGGATTAAATGCAGTTTCTAAATGTCACTGTGTGCTGTGCTATGTACAATATATGACAGTAAAGTTGGATTTACATTAAATATATTGTTTTGCCACTTACTATGTGAACTGTGTCTCTCCCAGCTCTCTGTCAGGGCTCCATCATGGTGAAGCCGAGTGCACTGCTCCTCCTGCTGGCAGGTAAGCAGCCACTGAAAAGTTTTCAGTGCTTTAGAATCTATCTATCTATCTATCTATCTATCTATCTATCTATCTATCTATCTATCTATATATATATATATATATAATTTTTTTTATTTTGATGGGTAGCCTATATTTTCAACAGCAGGCTCTAGAGGACATTTTATTTACACATTTCTTGCCAAAATCAATTCAAAAAGAGTGAAATGCATACATTACAGACTGTAGGTTTAAAAGTGAAATATTACTTAAATGATACATGTTTTAAACATGTGCTCATCCATGAAATCAATATAAATGAATAAGGGTACCTTTTAATCAACATAGATAAGTCAGGTTGGGCCAATTTAGTGTCATAGATTCAGTTCATTCCTCCACTTGTTCATGAGGGGTTTCACCTTCAAGTACTTACACTTATGAATGAAGTAATACATTTAGATTGAAGCCAGCTCCTGTAGTAATTCACGCTGAAGTAAAAATATGTATTTTATTAATTATTTTAATCTTTTACACACAGATTTAATTGCATTGATGAATGCCATTTTAAGTCAGAGGTGTGCGTTGGGAATGAAATGTATTAAGATTAGGTCTTGATAGATTGATGTGTGATATTTATTTTTCCTTCAAATTCACTCTGTAGTTGCTGCCAGCCAGGTAGACCTGACCATGGCAGAGGCATTTGACATCAGCATGTGTCCCGTCACACTTTATGGATTACCTTACCAATGGATGACTGTGAGTAAAATTAAACTATGTGTGAGAAAAGCCTTGTCTTTCTACTGTTATTATCTAACAGACAGACTGTTTGACTGTCTGTTCGTGAAGATGTCTAAGACAGATTTCATTTGCTTTTCTTGCTGAGAGTTACATGAGACGTTTGACACCACTCTCATGTCTGTACAGTAAATATGAAGCTACAGCTGTCAGCGCTAAAAGAGGTTCTCAGAACTTTGCAATACCTCAATGTAGATAAATACTCGGTTACAAGTACAATACTTCTTATGTAAAAAAGTATCAGCATCAAAATATACTTAAAGTACCAAAAGTTAGTGTACTCATTATGCAGAATGGCCCATTTAGGAATAATTATATTATTGGATTATAATTATTGATGCATTAATGTTTTCATCACTTCAGTGTTGCTGCTGGTAACAGTGGGGCTAATTCTAATTAATTATTTAATTAGGCTACTTTATATATGATGACTATATTCTGATCTGAGTCTGCAAAAGTAACTAGCAAGTACAATATTTGCTTCTGAACTGTAGTGGAGTATTAGTGTAAAGTAGCAGAAAATGAAAATACTCAAGTACAAGTACCTCAAACTTGTAGTTAAGTACAGTAAATATGTGAGGAAATAAATAATGCCAGACTTAGTATAAATCAAATAACACACAAGGTGAATTATGTGTCTAATGGTGCCTTCAAATGGGGTCGTGTTTACTGTGTTCACGAGAGGAGTCCATATGAACGCCACCCTCTTTGGTATTCACAACCTCGTAAGTGGGAAGTTTCTGAAAGCTCTGAGTTCACGAGTTGTGACGTGTTTGTTGACGTTGTCAGAAATGGCGGAGGCCATGGAAGAATTAAATGTTCAGACGAAAGCTGTGATGTGTATGATAATGTGTGAATGATAAAATAATTATTATAGCAAGTTTTGTCTTTAAGCTTTTTTGGCGTTATCTGTAGTAATAATAGTGAAAAATGTTCCCCAGTTCACTGTGATCTTCAATGACAGGTGAAAAACAACCTATGTTGTTGTTTAGGTATGAGGATGTGTTGGACTTTTGCACCAAAATGAGAAAAATGTTTTGATATGGTTATTGACTTTAACTCATTTAAAAAGAAACACCATTTAAAAAATGGTGCAATAAATTTGATTAATGAATTTAATTTTGTAAGATTAAATTAGACTGTTTTTGAGTCAAACAATGCCTTGAAAAGCCTTAATATTGTTACTTCATCTGTGATGTCTCTCTGTTTTTGCAGGTGGACTTCAGTCAAACTTCAGTTTTTGCAGTTTGTTTCACAGTTCAGGAATCTGACACCCCAGCGGATTGTCTTCAGTTCGAAGATGGAGGGGTTTCAGAAATAGCAGCCTTTTCAATACCTGTACAAGATAGTTTTTCAGGACCCACAACATGCTTTGTTGAAATAACTTTATCTGATATTGAAGGGACCCAAATGGTGAGTCATCATCCGTTCCATGTTTATAGATTGGTTGACTGTCCATTAAAAAACCCAATTCAAACACATTGTGTGGCAAAGGGAATTAAAAATCAAAGTTTATTTCTAAAATATTTTGCAAGCCATTTCCTAATTTTATCTGTCTCTCGTCTGTTTATGCTTTCAGATGAAAATTGAAGTCCACGACTTTGATGACCAACCACCTGTGAAAGTGACAGCAACGTCGGCCTTTACTGGGGATACTGTTGTAAGTAAGATGTAACTTAAGTCTCAGAGATGAGCCTGAGTCTGTTGCCATGGCAACTTATGTCCTTAAACCAATCTGCTTCATGGCAAGTTAACTTGATCCTGACCTCAGGCTGAGATCTCAGAGTCCAGCTTTCAGCCAGACGTTGATCACTGGATCTGAAAGTTTGCGAAGTTCATAGCATCTCATCCCTGAGAGTAGACCCAGTTTGTTCCTTTCATGTATTACCAATACAGTTGAGTCACTCTACGACCTAAGCCAGAAGGTTATTAAACAAAAAACCTCAAAGACTCTTCTAACCATCTATATTTAAAGAAAATGCCATCCGCAGCGGGACAAAAAAGAAAAAAAGATTTTCATCCTCTTCTCAAGTTTTGGTTCGAAGCGTCATCTAAACAGAGATGGTTGTCAGGAATTACACACCTCTTTGCTCAATTTTACAACCTGAACCAAACTTACATCTGTTTTATTGAAATTGTGTTGATGTTTCTTTCCAATATTTTCACACAAAACAATAGGCCTCATGCAAGAACATCTTCTCTTAACTTTCTCTTACTTGTTTTTTGTACCTTGGGCATGTACAAGTGTGCCACGTCAGATTCAGCAAACCCTCCTAACTTATTGTGTAAATGATATGAGCGTGCGTTCATGAGAATTGTAAATTAGCATAATTAACTCCCAATGATACCATATGACATTAACGGCAGCGGCATACAGCATTGACGCAATTCGCGATTTGGGGGTTCAGTTTTAAAGCTAGAGTGAAGATACTGGCATCATATGAAACTAGAAAACCTAAAGAATGGATATATGTGACATATAAACTGAGGTATCCTGAGAGATGATCAGCAACTTAGGAATTTTGTTTATAACAGTTACTGATATTCATAGATATAAAACACTGTTTTATATCTATATTGATAATATACAATACAGTGATATAACAATAATGCAGTGACACATTTATGTAGTATTTGCTTCCACACACTGATTTAAATGAACAGTGACGATGACATTAAAGGGCTGACATTCAGCTTTTATTTTTAGGGTATTTATATCCATATAAGCTGAACAGTGTAGGAATTGTGGTTTGTGTTATACAATTTCAGGTGACCAAAATGTATTTTTAATAAAAAACAGCACTAATCTGTAGCGGTCACTCATAGTGTAACCTAATCTTGATTTTTGTCTAATTCTTTTCGAGGTGGTCAATGCAGTGATTGGAGGCTCAAGTCTGACTTCATGGACGTTAACTAACTCTGCTCTACAGACCGGCCTTTTCATTGACATAAGAGGATGCAGACACGGAGGTAAGCAAATCCGGTGGTTCCCGGTTCCCCGAAGGGACTAGGACTCTGGAATTTCAAAACAAAATTGTGAAATTTTAAAATTGCTGTTATTTCCTTCTCTTAAATTTTGCAGACTAGTTGGTGAAGTTTATTATTAAATTAATTTCATAAACCTCCTATCACCTTCCAGATGTCCCTATGCTGGCCGATTCACAATGGATCGACGAAGATGCCTGCACCAGTTCAACATGTGGACCAGATTTATCTTTATCAACGGAAAATACATGTTCCGGCTTTGAGGTTTGCCAGGGCAACAACATGTAAATATGTTTGCTTTCTATTTGGAATAAAGTTTGATTATTATTATTATTATTATTATTAGGGCTGCAACTAAAGATTGTTTTCATTATTGATGACTCTTTTCTATTTCTATTTTAAAAAATCTTTCATTTATTTTTTTATCAAATGATTAATGATTCAGTCTATAAATATAAAGGCAGGGTTGACGATGTTATCCAGTATAAACTATTTGTTATATTGGTTGAAATGATCTTTACACCCCGACAGCGATCCATTACTTATGAACTCTGAAAAAGGGCCGGAAAAGAGCCATCATCTGTAGCTGCTGTAATCCTGTAAAAACGTCTACCAATCACTGCCTTGCGGCCCGCTTGGAAAGAACCAATCAGATGCCTCCCTGCTCGTACTCTACCCTTGGCGTGCACCAGCCTGAACTCAAAGCGTGTCACCGCCGCACGTTTACTTGAGAATGGAAGAGAAAACTAATCAAAAGTAGCACTGCCGCGTTGTTGAGTTGAGGTCCTCTCTCCGCTCTGTGTCTGTGAAGTAGTTACGATGCGGCGGTGCTCGTGCATGTGTGTGTATGTGTGTGGGGGCGTTGCCTTGGAAGGAGCCCCGAGGGACGGGGGGTGTGGGGGTTATACGGAGCTCCTGAGGCGATGCTACTTTCAAATTATGCTAGCTTCCCAACATCGTCGACCCTGTATTTGACAGATGAGAAAGGGTTTTGTGTTTATAAGCAGGTGCTCCAGCGATTCCCCCTGCTTCTCTGTCTCTACTCTGCTGTGTGCAGAATGCTGCTATGATCGCTGAAAGCACCGCTGACCCACCGCGGACAGGACATTCAAAATCCGACAACGGGGCACCCTCCCGCAGGGTTGTGCGGTGTTGTGGTCATGTTTATTTGTGCTTTAGAACGTGACCGCCATGAAACAATCAGAAAATAATGTCTTATTTCTCTGATTTACTGCTTTGTTCTCACTAATGCTGCTCCCTCTCTTCATTCACTTGCTCGCTCGACCATTGCTGCTCTCTCTCTCTCTCTCTCTCTCTCTCTCCCTGGCTCGCTCGTTGAGCCGAGGATGTGTGGCCAACTTTTAATGCTGTGTGTTTACAGACAGCAACCCACAAATGTAACATATCGTACCTTTAAGTTTAAAGTAAGGATACATTTTCCTCGAATTTATATCAACTGGAAATGGCGACTGTCTTCATAGGATCAAATGTCTTTGAGGTCTTTGAGATTTTGCTTTCAGAAATAAAAACATTCAAACTATCTGTCTCTTTCCATCTCCCTCAGATGCGTTGTACCCACCGTCGTGTGCACTGTGACTGGCAACACCGTCATCGATTTCTTCAACGTGGCCTACACTATCCCGGATCGGTGTGCATACAATCTGATTAGTCCAGGATTCTACTACCTCAGAGCGGTTTTCCAGGAGCGACGAAGTAAAACTATGCCGTTTTTGGACCAGTTGATAATATACGACAGTGACTCAGGAGAATCAATATATCTGCAGCAAGGTGGAAGAGTTTTGGTAAGCTGCTACAATCCATCTAAAAGCAAGTAATGGTGTATTTATGGGGTTGTTCTAAATCCACCTTAGCTCCTCTTTGTGTGATCAATCACTGATGATCATTACATACCAGGAGTTGCTTTGTGATTATGTATTTAAAATTAAGACTTATGTGGTGGTAACTTTCCTTTCTGAGATATAGTGGGGTAGAAGTATAAAGCAGCATAAAATAGAAATACTCAAGAAAAGTTTTTTTTTAATTAATTCAGTATTTGTGTATAATTGCTACTTTCCACCAACAAAAGTGTTAGTGTATTGTCTCAATATCTATTTGTGATGATATTTACTCATGTGTAAGAAAATAATCTGCGTTGGCAGTCTTTGTGTCTTTCGTTCATTAATTTGTGCTATTAATTAGATTTTCTTAGCATTATCTTTTACTCCTCATGTCTGATGTTTTATTACGATGAAGCACTTTGTGATCCCTGCTCTAGAAAGGTGTTATTTATTTATTTATTTTTACCATCTGTCTCACTTGTTGACATCTTCTGTCATCTTTTACATTTCCACTGCTCTTGTTTCATCATTCATACATTAGAATCTGTTATTATAACTTTGAGTGAAGAGAAGTGACATTTTGAGTTAAAATGTGCTGAAAAACCATGAAAAACCCTCAAGATAAGACAGAACTTTATTTATCTGGAGGGAAATTGTTGAGCAGCAGTTGCAGTACAAAGTAAGAAAAGAGTGCAAATTTGAAATGTCAATAAAGGTGCAAGTATAAAGATATCAATAAACATCACAAAATCCACAATCCAAGTGGGACCAAGCGCACATGCAAAGCACACGTATGTCTGTATTTATGCTGTCTTCTCTGCTTTGACGTAGTATAATGGCGAATTACTATCTCTCACCACAACGCCACAAGTGCATCTGGGGGTGGGGCTCACCAAGGACCAGACTGGAGTTACTGCCATGTTTGACGACATTATAGTCTTGTTTGATGGCAACACCGCACATGTGTCAGGTACAGAAAACGAAATCCTATCTAGACAAAATATTTTTTTATATATTACTACTGGGGTTTTCAAAGTTGATGTTTGAATTTAAGAGTGACAGCTGCTTATTAGGTTGAACGTTCATTGATTTGTTTTTAATTCTCTCCTGACGTCCACCAGCACTTATCCATGAGGATTCAAGTGAATTGTGTGGAGACCCCTCAGATGACAGCGTGACCACAACCACGTCTGATGAGAAGTCCACTGACGAGAGTGCCCCTGGGTACAACTTAGTCACAACTTGATGCGCTGACTGATATTACCTGTTGATTAATGTTGTACAGGTTTCAAATTGAATGTGCTGTGCTGTTTGTCACCCCCTAGCTGCGAAAGTGTGTATACGTTCATCCCCGACCCTACGATCGACTGCGACGCCGCAACTGCATCGTAAGGACCGACCCCTCAAAACTAAACATCCTTAAAACAGGAGTCATCTTTATCATTCATTTCTATGCTGTCATGACACTGTCATATGACATGGGATTATTTTGGAAACTAAAAAACAAGATATTGTTCAGACTAAAACTAAAAAACTAAAACTGGTAATATACTCTCATTCTTCCTCTATGCATCGCTGGATCAGCTGTGAGCGCATGAACGATGCACCTTTCACTGCTTGCCACACCTATATTGACCAACAGCCCTACGTAACCGCCTGCACGATGACTTCGTGCAGTTACCCAAATGTGGACGGTCTCATCTGCCAGTATTTGGAGGCTTACGCCATGTCCTGTTCCTTGAGAAACGACATCACACTAGGGGACTGGAGGTCAGCTGCTGGCTGCGGTAAGATCGTCATTCAGTTTCACTTGTTATGTTTCATACCATGAGATGGGATGAGATAAATTACAGCCCAGTCGCACAGCAGCTCATGAAATAGTCACGAAATTGAATGTATTGGTTCATGTACATAGACACGAATTTCAAATTTTATTTCGTGAAGGTCAGCACAAAATCAATTTGTATATAATCCACGTAATTTTGAACCGGGAAGTATCAAGAGTGGCAAACGCTGCATAGGGAGGAGGTCGGGATTGATGGGTAGGATCAAAAAACACAGGACTTTCGCAGAGGAGACCGGTGTTTGCACCCCGTGTGAAACCAGAAGTCAAAGTTGATTTATTTGTCATGTAACGTCTGTACTTAAGTTACAGCACTTCCGGTGTTATTTTAACCCAAACTGCGATCTTTTCCTAAACCTAACTAAGTAGTTTTGTTACCTAAGCCTAATCAAGTCGATCTATTCCTAAACCTAATTAAGTAGTTTTATTTTGAAAAGACCGGAGCAGAAATTGACACGTGTTGCTGGACATTCATAGGAAAAAGCACGAAAAATACGTCTTTGAAAGTCGTGTTGAGCATCACGGAAAAAAAGGAAATTCATGTCTATGTGCACGAATCAAATAGATACAATTTTGTGATGAACTGCCGTGAGACTGCTTTGTAAATTAAAATCAATTTTAATGATTTCCCACTGCTATCCCAGGCTGAAACAAATTCGAATCATACGGACGAGAGAAAGTAGAATCTAATAAGTAAAATTAGTTATTGACAGAAACAGGGTAACTTCAATTTTAAAACCGGAGCTCATAAAGTCCAAATGTCCGTACAGTATAAGTATAGTAAAGCAGAAAATAAAATACTCAAATAAAAGCAGTTAGTTGATTGAAAATGTCACACTGTTCCAGGATCAGTGGAGTATTTTGGACCTTCTTCTGTCCAGTAAAGACTGCATCACAAAACTTAAACAATAAACAAATGGGATCTACCTTAAAAAGTGTTACTTTCTCGTCATTCATCCTTCATGTGAAAGTGAAGCTCATCTGTCTGTGTGTCTGTCTGCAGATGTTGTCCTTCAGCACTCCTGTCGGGACCAGTACTGCAGTTATTTTCATGAGTTCTGCGGCGAGAAGCTCGGTGAAACCCGCTGCCTCTGCCGTGCCTTGTTTGCTGAGGCGTACAAAACAACCAACAGTTTCGGTAAAGTGAAACAACTGTGGCATGAAAAAAGCCACCTGAAAGGATTTAATGTTTCTATAAAGGTTGGTTCAGACATCTGTTTACACCAAATCAGCAGGAGGATACTATTATTTCAATTTGATAATTCCCTCCTCACCACAGCTACTAAATATGGTTGTATTTATCTTTATTTTTTATAGCAAATCACCAGCCAGTACATTCTTTTATCACTATAGAACATTTTATAGATTTTATCTCGTTATGAGAATTTTTGTAAGTAAATATTTACACGGAAGCCCTAAACAAACATGATTCAAATATATTTTTTAATGCCGTTATCTCTAGGAAATGTGCTTTGTTATCACGAGATAAGATATTTTCTCTTTATCACGAGAAAACAAAAGGTTGTTGGGCTTAAGTTTGCCATGTTATGATGTGAGCATATTTTTTATGCTAAATGCAGTACCTGCGAGGGTTTCCAGAAAATATTTGTCATTGTTTTGTTGTTAATTGATTTCCAATAATAAATATATACATAAATTTGCATCGAGCAAGCATATTTGCCCTCTCCCATGTTGTTAAGAGTATTAAATACTTGACAAATCTCCCTTTAAGGTACATTTTGAACAGATAAAAAAACGATTAATTCGCGATTAAATATTTTAATCGATTGACAGCCCTAAAATGAGCCCAATGACAGAGAATAGAGCATGATAAAACCTGCTGATACACCTAAAAGATGAGATTTTAGTTAACGTATTTCTGCCTCCATAATAGCTCAGAATCAAATAAATTGTATTTTATTAAAAAGATAACATCAGCACAAACTATTTTTTATTGACTGCAAGTAAATCCATATTGAAGTGGTGATATTTTTACTTCTTTGTGCTTTTGGGTGTTCAGGCAATGCGACAGTCTGCACACAGAACACTGCCACTCTTTCTCTGGCTACATGTCTGCTGTGGGACCAAGGCATCGACTACACCAGCTTACACCTCAACGACCCGGACTGCGTAGGTGACTTGGACTCCGACACCAACATAGTGACTTTCAGCTTCGAAAGCAACACCTGCGGGACGGAGGTTATGGTGGGTGCTCTCCTCTAGTTTGTTGCAAAACAGAAAAAAATGCTGTTTTTGCTTTTTACTTTCCTGTAGACTCATGGCAAAGTAATGACAAGTATCAGCCAGGTATGACATATATTGTTATTTTCAGGACAGGTTAGGCTTCCTAGAAATCTTTTGGCATGTGAGTGACTTCACAGAGAGTGACTATAGGACAATTTTAAAACGGATTTTTTCGATTTTTGTAATTGTGAATGTGTAGCAAACGGTTGTCTTTTTATACATATGTAGTTATTTCAGCATCAGCACACAAAAGAGCTCAACAGGTTTTATCCACCAATTTTGAGGCTCTGCGTTTGATGAAAGGAGAGGACACGTAAACTAACTTTGTTCTAACTTTGGTTAAATACTGGGAGGACACTTTCTACTAGAATTCTTTTTAGAAAGATACCAGTGGGCAACTCAGGTCTGAAAAGTGAAGCCAATGCTGAAGTGCCTTAAACTTGCATTCTTTCTAACAGCCAGCAGGGGGCGACTCCTCTGGTTGCAAAAAGAAATCTGATTATATAGAAGTCTGAGAAAATGACCCTACTTCTCACTTGATTTATTACCTCAGTAAATATTGTAAACATGAGTTTATGGTCTCAATTGCTAGTTCCAAGTCTTCTTCAGTACAGCATGATGTTCATTTAGTAAATTATGGTCCCATTTAGAGTCAAATAGACCATAAAGCAGGGGATGCTTTAGGATAGGGCTACCTTGTGATTGACAGGTTGCTGTCCGGTCTGGGAGTTGTCCATGTTTTCCTTAACCCTTTCAACGTTCGGTTGTACTTAGCTCACCCTCTTGTGCCACTTCTGGTTGCAAATAACCAAGATGGCGACGGCCAAAATGCTGAACTCGAGGCTTCAAAATGGCAGTCCTCAAACCAATGGGTGACGTCACGGTGACTACGTCCACTTCTAATATACAGTCTTTGAAAGATGTAATCTCCTCTAAACAAGGGCTGTGAAAATACTTGTATCTTACTTTGTTCTCTATCAGGATTGTAAATGTCACAGGTGAATATAAAAATAATTTGACCGCTGTGATTAAATGAACTCATTAGGTTTTCTTCACCTGAAGTCATGCCTGTATTCCTGTCACAATCTAGTTGGAAGACACCAAATTCATCTTCAAGAACGCCATCATGACGAGGGACACCTCCATGGACAGCCAGATCAACCGCCACCATGAAGTACAGATCGACTTCTCCTGCTACCACGTGCAGCCAGACATCAAGACTATGTCCTTCCATATCGCAGACAGGTGCGTGGAGGATACTGGCTGAGCTTCACCAAAGCCCTGGAGCAGGAACAGTGAAAACTCTAAGTTAGATAAGCGTGAGATGAGGTAAACGCTGGGTTTTCAGTTTCAGAAAGAGAGATAACTGAAACTCTGGGTCAGTTACCATGGCAATTGACTCTGTGAACCGAACCTGATCGTTGGCAGGTTTTCTTCAACAAACCCTGAGTTTCTCTCTGTCTCCTCCCTCTTACAGACACAGATATGCTGCTTTATTTCCACATTAATTCAGTCCGTATTAAAGCGTGTATCGAAGCACATTAATTAGCGGAAGTTCACATCAGAATTTAAAGATCTTAGTTTGTTACTCAGGACTTTCTAAAGTCTTCTATGCGCTCATTCAGTCATTTCTTTGAACAGCGCTTTTTAATTAAATTATAAATAAGTTTATATCTTTAACACTGAGACTGCGGTCAGTTTGTTAGAGCAGTTCCACTAAAATATTTATTGCACGTAATGTGTAATTTTAATCTTCTTTTCAAATCTTCAACTATAATTTTCATCTTCAGCTGCCAGTCCCTGTGTTTTGTCCCGTCAGATTAAAGCTGAGCAAATACATTTGAAATGTATATAGGCTACAGACTAATACACAGTCAGATTCCACCACTTAATCATCCATTAGGGACATGTAAGTCTGGTAAAAGATGAATTAATGGACAACACTGAATATAACTTTACTATATTATTGACATTTTTCCCTGCTCTGACAGCTCTTTTAAAGATAAACTCACACAGTCAACATATACATGCATAATTATCTCTACGTCCAATGGATTAAAATGGAGGCTCCGTCTTTTATCTACCTGTTGCCATGGTGAATCATAGTATCAGAGCTCCATTGATGAAGGCTTTTTATGTTCAGGATCAACATACTCAGAGTTGATGGAACTGACTCTGATCAGCTGTTCTGGAGTTTCCCCACCTCATGATTAGTCAACTCAGAGTTCAGGTTTAGGCTCAGAGTTTGTTAGTCCTGGTTGTTAATGTGCAGCTTGTTGTAGGTAAAGTTTAAAGGTCCCATTTTATAAAAAAGTGAGATTTTCATGTTTTTTAATCATAAAGCAGGCTTAAGTCCGATATAAATACTGTGAAAGTATCGAAACGCTCAATCCACAGGGAAATACACACAGCCCGTATTCAGAAACTCTGCATTTGAAACAAGCCGTTAGGATTTCTGCCCATTCGTGATGTCACGAATATACAATATTTAGACCTTTGACACAATGTTTAAGGTAAACATTCTAAATGTGTCCCAGTTTATTCCTGGTTGCAGTGTATCCGAATGTCATCAGCTGACAGGAAGTACACATGGACCCAAGCTGTTGCCTAGCAACGCAATTCTGTTGCAATTCCGTCAAAATGCGCTAAAACGGAGCGTTTCAGACAGAGGGTAAATACAGGCATATTCAGGCCGACAGTATGAGGAAAAAAAAGTTTGGTTTTTAACATTACAGCAAGTAAACATGTTCTAGTAGAAACACAAAATACAAGTATGAACCTGAAAATGAGCATGATATGGGACCTTTAAGAGAGCTGAAGTGTGTGTGTCTGTGCTCTCCAGCTCTGTGATGCAGTACGTTGAATCTGGAGTTTGGAGTTACACTGTGACGATGAATGTCTATTCCGACCCCGCACACCAGCACCTTTTGACACCGGACTTTGATGTCACGCTGAACCAGATGCTCTGGCTGAAGTTGACGACGGACGGGCTGGACGGCGACAGGGTCGCCGTGGTGATTGATTTCTGCTGGGCAACCGACCAGCCATTACCTGATGGAACTCCGAGTCACAGCCTCATCTTTGAAGGGTGAGAAAAAACTCTATAGTCATTGGCTGTAAGAATCAACTGCTGATGAACTGGTCATCATGTCTGTTTCCCTGTTTCTGAGCAGATGTCCGAGCTTTGATGACGACACGGTGGGCGTGGAACACAACGGACTGGGAACGTTCGTCCTGTTCTCTTTTTCAATGTTTGAGTTCTATGGGAAAGGTGACGACATCTACCTGCACTGCGAAGTGGAGCTGTGCCCCATAGGAGAAGCACCCTGCGCTCCGGTAAGCAGGGGTGGAGGAAATTAAGTACAAGTAGTGAGACAACAATGTAAAAATATATGTAAAATTGTACTTAGTGTTAGAAAAGTAAAAGTATTATGCTGTGTGATTCCTTTCATGGTGTTTCATAGTCTATATATTAAAGGAGTATTATCACTGGTGCATTAATGTGTTAGCAGCATTGTTGTAGTTGACTAAGGTGGAGCTGGGTGCTTTATAAAGTGTTAGACAGTTTAACCTGCAAAGAAAAACTAACAATGTTAGAAATCATTTCTGTCCTAAAACTTTATTTTGCAGTGCATCAAGAGTAGTTCAACCTGTTTTAAATTTAAATCAACTCGCTTAAAACAATGTTTGAGAAATACGTTTCTATATCTTAGAATAAGAGAGAATCATGCAGGTTACAGCACAGAATATATACCATATATTTAATTGATATGACTAAAGGGAATTTAAAGGGAAATTTCAAAGGCATTATCACCATTAAAACTAAGACGACGAGAAAATAAAAGTTCTCTACGGCTTTATTGTTGATGATTATACTAATTAGACATAACTTGGACAACATACAATTGGTTTACGGATTCTGAAAGCTGAGGACCTCATGTTTTCAAAACAGTATAACATTCATATCTTCTAGAAATAGCAATATTTCGTAACTACATCACAGGTTCTCGGGTTCTAGAGGATGTTTTGGAAAAAAAAGCTAAATATTCACAAAGTGTTTCCTTCGCAAAGTCGGAAAGCTAACCATCCTCTCTGTCTTACAGGACTGCACCGGAGCTTCTGCAAGGAAGCGCAGATCTACCAGGTCTGAATATGCCGCTGGAAACCCAGCCCTCATCACCATGGCCTGGAAAAAATAGGTAAAGACAGCTCCACTTTTGATCACGGTATGTATTAGGGCTGTCAATCGATCAAAATATTTAATTGCAATTAATTGCTTGATTGTCCATGATTAATCATATTTTTTATCTGTTCAAAAGAAAAGTATTGTAAGTAGTATAAAATAACATAAGTAGTATAAAAGTATTTATTACTCTTATCAACATGGGAGTGGGCAAATTGACTATGACTTGCCCCAAACTACATGTGATTATCATAAAGTGGGCATGTCTGTAAAGGAGAGACTCGTGGGTACCCATAGAACCTATTTTCATTCACATTTTTTTAGGTCAGAGGTCAAGAGACTCCTTTGAAAATGGCCATGCCAGTTTTTCCTCGCCAAAATTATAATATATTATATTATATTATTATTATAATAATTCATTTTGGACCCGTCAAATATTTAAAAATAATTAATTCACAATCATAATAATTCTTTTTAGAAAAACATACTTTTATTCGGCACCTCTCTAAAGGCACTGTGGATGTATTCTTTTTTTTTAATTATTATTTGTCTACATAAAAATGTTATCAATAAGACCTTTAAGCTACATCAGAGACAATGTATAAATCATGACTAATCATATTTTTGTCTGGTTGTCTTCTCAGGTGATTCCTGACTTAAACTTCGTCCCAATAAGGAGCCTAAAATGGGACATAATCTTTACTGAAATAATAGAAATGAAGTGTGCAATGAAGAAAATTAATCGAAGAAGGGTTTAGAGGGTTTTATTTACTGTATGCACTACTTCTCGGTACGGTGGGTTCTTTTAAAATATATCATTTCTTCTTTAATGTACTGTTAACTGCATATACTTTAAATATACACAGCCTAAATGCTACCTAGCGAATGCAGAAACAGAATCTCTGTGTTTTAATGACATGAAGTTAAAAGAAGTTTCTCAGGCTCAGCTGAAAGAAGCTTCGCAGCAAGAAGGTTTTGACATCCAGAGGAAGGAAAATACTGATATGAATGTGAACATTAAACTGGTGATGGTTAGTAGATTGAAGTTACTATATATTAAGATATTCAGTTAAATAGCTAGTAGATAATAGATAGTTTGGGTGTTTTGAAGTGGGGTTTTATGTGGCGCCTCCAGTTTGGAGCAACAGACAGGACTACCTACACCGGAGCAAAGCAATGTACTGATGTGGACGGGGCCAACAGAAAAACGTATTTTAGCCACCTGAAAGAGAGGCTCACGCAAAAAGAAATCATATCCGTTTAAGTGTACGCTATATTTAGAATATTTTCCGACAACGACCTGAACTGAAAGTGAAATGTATCTATACTGTTTTTGTCAAATGAGCGTGCTGGCGTTGGAGAGAGCATAGATAAGTTTCGCTTTCTGACAGTCATCTACTGTAGGTAACACACTTACTATGGATAAGTACCTCATACAACTCATCACTCTACAGGTGAATAGGGTAAAATATTTTAACTAATAGATAAGATAAGATTAAATAAGATAAGATAAGATAAGATAAGATAAGGTATTCCTTTATTAGTCTTGCAGTGGGGAAATTTGCAGTGTACAGCAACAAAGGTTATAGTGCAAAAAACAAGATGCATCAGCTAACACAGTAAAAAAGAGCTAAACAAAGTGGAAAAAAATATGAACCATTTAAATAGAAGGAAGTATAAAAATAGGAGCAGTATCTATAGTATTGACAATAAACAGACCATTAACAAAATTGCACAAGTGGAAAATGATATTGCACAGTGAGAATGAAATGAAATTCCACCTGAAAATATCAGGTTATCATCAGAGAATCACCATTACTCACATTAAGACAATTATTTTTTGTATTACAAATTTTCTGAAATTGTATATTTAAATATGCAAATGAGGCATTATCTAATTCTAACTTTTGTTGAATTTAGGAGAAATCTACAGATTCAAATAGACAAAATGTGGTAAAATATTGATGTTTTCTTTCAGCTGAAAGAAGACTGGAAGCAAAATCTCTAAATTGACCAGTGCATGAATAAAAAATGTTGTTGCTTGTATTGTCTCACCTGAAAATTGTATCTGTAATAACACTGAGACATGCTACTGTACCATTATTATTATTAACAAACAAAAAAATCCAATAAAGGGAGTGGGTAAAAACAGTTGTTGAATGAATGAATCATTTATTTTTGTCTCTGGTCATTTACATAACCCATCCCTCATGGGATTATTCAGACACACATCAAACCTTCCGGCATGTTAGCCCACCATCATCTAACAGCACAATACACCAGCATCATCCAAACATAAACATAAAAATCATCCAGACATAATTGTGAACATGAACCTCCCACAAATAATACTCCAGGATATATCCCACAATGGAAATACAACAAATAAAGAGTCACAGACAATTACCACTACTTAAGCACAAGACACAAATCCAATCATGACAAGTCGAGTCTGAGGAATTAATCTATCCCATTTTACTTTTCTTCTCCTATCCCATGCTTTAGAAAGATATTCAGAAAACAGAAAGATATTCAAAGAAAGAAAGATATTCAAGAAAGAAAAGAAGAAAGAAAAAGAAAGATATTCCAAAACATTATCAAAAAGATATTCAATTAAGGCTCCAGTCTCCATACCTATCAAATCTAAACCAGCAACATGAACTTTTTGAAATAAAATTAGTCATAAATCATGATATAAAGGACTAAATACAATTTAATTAATTCAGTTCTCAACCTCATTCAGTTCAACATGTTGACACAGTCTTTCAGTTACCCCTCTGTATCTTCTGTTTCAATACGTAGTGGTAATATACCACACCTTAACATCAAGTAGCATAAAATGAAAATACGATGAAAAACACTTCATACTTGTGCAATAATTGTTTTTTTAGTGAAATAACTACACTATTTATACACAGTTTTTAATTGCACTGATCTGGAAAAGCACTCCAAATATATGTGTATCATGTGGGAACGAATGGGTACTGTGAATGTGAATGTTATGTGTAAAATGGAGGAATGAATGTGTATTGTAGCTGTCTGTTTGTTTTAATTTATTTATAACTACACTGATCATCAGAAGCCCTCAAAATTTTGTTGTACCATGTACAATGACAATAAAGCTTTCTATTTCTATTCTATTCTACTCTAATAAAATACAAGTACCCCAAAATTATACTTAAGTACAGTACTTGAGTAAATGTACTTAGTTACTTTGTACCATTGTTGTGTATGAATGCAAGAGAACGGGGTGATAATCATATATATATATATATATATATATATATATTATATTTGGTTGTATAACATTGAACTTGATTGGTGTTTGTTCCAACCAAGTTCAGACATTTGCTTTTTAACATTTAAATACATTCTTATCTAGACTTTTTTTTTTACTTTTCAGTTTCATTTTATGTAGACGTAAATCTGCTTTTTAAAGAAATAGCTGTTTTATTTCAGAGATTCTTGAACTATGTCGTCATACTGTAAACCACGGCTTGTGCTACTGACCCATGAGCTGTCTGTATTGTTTCATCCCAACTGTTCATATATTAGGCTGCTATAAGACTCAATAACAACAACAACAACAACAACAATCTTACAACAAGATGAAAAAAGACTGTTAAATGTTTGTGATCCTGATGTTGATACCTCTAATAATTACAATGGACATATATTCTTTATTATGAAGAGAAAAACAGACTTTGGGTTTGGGACTGCTTTCCTCTTCATCTGTGGTGACTGGTGTGATTGATGGTCATTGCTCCTCTCCTCCAGGTGGAGGTGGTGTTGAACACACAATCACAGCTGGTTTGTGAAGGTTTTCATGGTAATAAAGAGATGTAAATGAATCAGTTGTACCATGTAAGGATCGTGTGTGAGGTCTCAGTTGTTGGTGTAACAGTAGAAAGAGTGGTAAAAGACTGGGTCCCGCTGTATTACTCAGGCTGCACTACAGCGTCTATTCACAGGCGCGATCCCACTACTGAGCGGCACGGGGGCTTTGGCCTGCTCCGTCTCCGACCTGGGCCGGTGCACCCCTCCTTAGACGACCTGGTGGTCCCGGGCTCCCCCAGGAGCACCATATCGATACCGAACTTAGTGCGGACACCCGATCGGCATAGTCCGCTGCAGCTCAGAACTCCTGAGCTCAAACG
>CAKAOH010001694.1:0-13017 GCA_916701665.1 Sebastiscus tertius
TAAAAAGAGGATGTATAAAAAGAATTTACAAATTAAATATGAATCCATCAATAAATAGCTTGAATTAAATAGGGATTTGCAAAAACACCATACAACAGTCAATAAGTACATCATTTAAAAATACATCAATAATTATAATAAATATATTAGAATTTAAAAAATGTATCTGAAAATGCAGTTTAAAAATATGTTGGTTTTTTTTTTCAAAAAAGGCACTTAAAAGGGCAATTATCTATAGGATTTTAACAGTCATATAGCTTGATGGATTCATATTTCATTTGCAAATTATTTGTATAATTCCTCTTTTTATTGCCCATCAAAATAAAAAAATAATTACTTTGTAATATAGTCTATTTATTTATAGATTAATACATAATTTCAAACAAATGTATTAATGCCTATTTGTATTGTTAAATTATTTATTAATTAATGAAATGCTTTATTACTTTTTCTGTGACATTTGTGGTCCTCCATAAATAAATCAAAATATATTTAAAGTACTAAAAGTAAAAGTACTTATTATGCAGAATATATTATTGTATTCTAATGATTGATGCATTAATGTGTTCATCACTTTAATGTTGCAGCTGGTAAAGGTGGAGCTACTTTTAATTACTTTATATACTGATGGTAGTTTAATCTATAATAATACATCATCATTTATTATTATATATTGCTGGTAGTTTAATCTATAATGATACATCAGCATTTATTAGCTGATTAGATTTTGTTTATGTAGTGGAGAAAAAAGCACAATATTTACCTCAGAGATGTAGCGGAGAAGAAGTAGAAAGTAGCAGAACATTGAAATAATCCAGTATTTGAGTAAATGTACTACTTTCCATCTCTGACAGCTCGAGTTTATTGATCTTTTCTGGTGTCATCAAGAAATAACTTTTATCTATCAGCAGTATAAAGTAGCATAAAATGGAAATATTCAAGAAAAGTACAAGTGACTCATTGCACTCATTGTACAGTACTTGAGTAAATGTTACTTTTTTGAATAATAATATAATATTTTAAGTACTGAAAGAAAGAAAAGTTAATGTGAGTCTACAGAAGGAAGCCAGAGTCTCTCCTCAGAAACATAAAGCTGCTTTATTAAAATCAACAACACTGCAGCTGGTTCCAGAGCAGCGTTTTCTCATCAATAGAGAAGAGGCTGATGTGAACAGAATATTAATTATTCACTCAGAGTCCGGAGCTGCTTTCAGTCCAGAGACAAAGAGAACTTAAACTGCTCACTTAACCCTCATTTAATCTGTTTAAAAGTTCAACTCTTTACATCTCGTGTGATAAAAGTGAAGTACTCCACTGCTCTGTGTACTTCTACTTTCCCTCCGAAGAAAAGCCTCGAAACATGAGTTTTATTTAGAGAGGTTATCCAGATAATAACTCAGTGAACCTGCTGTATGAACAGACGCCTGTTTCCAGTGGTGGAAGGTAACTAAGTACATTTACTCAAGTACATGAGGTACTTTTACTTTACTTGAGTATTTCCATTTTCTGTTATACTTCTACTCCACTACATCTCAGAGAGAAATATTGTACTTTTATTGCACAACATTTATTTGATAACTTTAGTTACTAGTTATTCAATAATACAAAATATTTTCAACAAATAAATAATGATATTAATAAGAATTTATTGATCCCCAGGGGGGAATTCTCAATCTAAAGTAATACATATAGGATATATAGTCATTAAAAGTAGCTACATCTGTACCAGCTGCAACATTAAAGTGATGAATACATTAATGCATCAATAATTAGAATACAATAATATCATATAGATTATTCTGGATAATGAGTACTTTTACTTTTGGTACTACTTTTGTAGTTTTATTTAAGTAATATTTTAAATGCAGGACTTTTACGTGTCACGGAAATAGTAATAAAGCATTTCATGAATGAATAACTAATTGTACAATAAAAATAGGCATCAATACATTTGTTTAATAATTAAATTATTTGTTTAATTTATTCATCTATAAATAAATAGACTAAATTCAAAAGTAATTAATTATTTGATATTTTAAAAGTAGAATTATAAAAAGAATTTACAAATTAAATATGAATCCATCAGGCTGTATAGGAAAAGGAAATTGCCCTTTTAATTGCCTGAATAAAATCTGTATTCTTATGTTATTTGTTTCTCTTTTTAAATTGCATTTTCAAATATATTTTTAAATGCCATTTATTTATTTATAAATTACTCAATGTATTTTTAAATGATGTACTAATAGACAGTTTTATGTAATTTTTGTAATTTTTTTTTAATTTGAACTCTTTGTTAATTGATCAATATTTCATTTAGAAAGTTCTTTTTATCTAGATTAATAAATTAATTTGTAAACAAATTTATGAATGGCTGTTTTTATTGTACAATTAGTTATTAATTAATGACATGCTTCATTACTATTTTCTTGATACTTGTGGTACTCCATACCGAGTATTTCCACACTGTGGTATTAGTACTTTTACTGCAGTAAAATATCTGAGTACTTCTTCCACCACTGGCTGGATAAAGAAGCAGGTTTATTGATTTATTGTGTCCATTTTATTCATCAGATAACGTTTGTTTGACAGGTCAAAGGTCAGATTCAGACGGATCCCTGCAGCAGCTGGACGGCAGCGTCCTTGTTGTGTCTCCTGGCCTCCTGTAGAGGAGAGCTCCCCCATCTGGTGGAGAGACAAAACTACATCACACACCGTCTCCTCCAACAGGGACCAAATGTCTGTTATTTAAGTCCTTATAGTCAGATTAATTGAAAACAAGTGTAAAAGTCACCAGTGGAGTCAGAATAACTCAACTTGTTTCAAGTATTTTATTAATTAAAGTTTCCCTCTTTCTTGTTTCAAGATAAATCTCTGGAAAATTAAGCAAGATGATTTTATTGGAACTTGTTGAAATATTCTGACTGCACCAGAAGATGTTTTCACTTGTTTTTTAAGGGTCAACTAAAGATAATAGACAATTTTTGTGTCGACGTCATGATGAGGTCATGGTTTTAGCTGGAGGCTAAACAAAGGAAAGACTGGAGGCTAAAACACAAGCAGTGGGTTAAAGTTACACATCTAAAATTACATCTTGCTGTGTTGTTGGGTGCCAGAATCCAGATATTACACATCTGAGTTGACAAACTGTGATTCAGCTATATAGCAAGCTACAATATCAGAGAAGCGTTTCAGAGATGGAGAGTAAATGTTGCTAATAGTTTAGCCTTCTGCTAACCGCAGCCGTGATCCATTGGCTGCGGTTAGCAGAAGGCTAAACTATTAGCAACCCTTTCGCTCCATCTCTGAAACGCTTCGGCGATATTGTACGACTCTCTTTTTGACTGACTTTACTGAAGGATAGTTAACTATAGGCATCCAAAGATTTATACGCCCTCAATTTATCTTTACAGCGCTGCCGTTGGCCACCGTTGGCTACTTAAATAGCTTAACTTGCTAATTCCACCATGCTGTCATGCAACATAGAAAATGAGGTGAACAAAGTTGTCCCTCATCTGGCGATAACACTGTGCTTTCCTATAGCCTACTGTGACAAGAGTTGTTAAATTTTACTCATTTAGCGGCAATACAAGCCAACAGTATTTGCTAGCCAGCAAGAGGATTCAGAGAGTTATTCTGCCTCCACTAAACGCTCCGCTCACCAAATACCTCATCATGGCTACTAACAGGAAAGGCGTCTATTTGTTATACAAGTTAAGTTGGAGATTTTTGCTCTGTAATTATTGTTTTCCAGTCTGACACTCCAGAGGCTGATGGTTGGACACACTGTCTTCTGCAGGTACGGTCTCTCACCTGTCCTTGAGGGCGGGGTTCGCTCCGGTGTTCTGGAGCAGGAAGCGGATGACCTCTGCGTGACCTTCGGCGGCCGCCACGTGCAGAGCCGTCCTGCCGTCGTAGTCGACAGCGTTTACATCTGTTCCAGACAGGAAGTACCTGCAGACAACCACAGAAGAAGAGATACAGTCTGACATGTCTGTCCGTTCATCCTCAGAAATCAATCAAGTCTTCAAACTTAAGTTTCAAGTTATTTATTGTCGTCATGTGAACAACAATTACAAAGAAGCAGTCGTTGGCAATGAAAGTCTCAGATCTCAGGCTCCATCTATAACAGTGCTCATTAAATATATATAAAAACGAGGTGAGAATGAGAATCTGAGACATAAATAGTGCAGAGGTAGGCCTATAAATATAATATACACAGGTTAACATGGGTTGTTCTTTTAGCTCCAGAGTCTACCGTCATGGCAGCAGCTCCGTGAGGCTGTAATTCAACCTCATGGTGGCGCTGGAGGAAAAGTCAGAGGATCACCTAAAGTCTGTAGAATGTGTTCCCTGACAGTCTTAATAAACACGTATACTGACAGTGTATAATCTGCATTAACGTGGTTATGTAATGTTGTCATATTAAAACCTGACGTGTGGCGTTACCTCCTCAGGGCCTGGACATCTCCTTTAAAAGCTGCCAGCAGGACGTTCATGATCTGGTATCCCTGCAGAGGAGAGAAGGGTTTATATGAACACTGATCCTGAAGAGAGACGGAGAGACGTAAAGTTAACTTAAACAGAACCGACCTCAGATTCAGCCTTCCACTGTCTGTAGGCCAGAATCTGTCTGAACGGAGTCCTGATGTCAAAACTGTGCAGCTGAAATGTGGAAATCAGCTCCTACAAACACAAACACGTATATATATAAATACAGGGCCGGTTTAAGGCATAGGCCATATAGGCGATCGCCTAGGACGGCACCTTCCTGGGGGACGCTTATTTATTTTTGTTTGCATTGCGGTAACAAATGAACAAATAAAGAAAGAAAGAGAGAAATACACTTAACACCCTGTCACTCTTGTTGTCGTGAAACTGACTAAACGTCTTTTAAGCCTTCGTCTTAAGTCGCCTTTTTTAAATATATTTATTGTTAATAATGTTATTTTATATATCTTGTTCTATTTGTCTGACATCACTATTATGTAGTCATATTATTTCAGTATATTAATCTTGGGTTCTCTATAACATTGTGAAATTTGAACTCTATTTAGGTGGAGGCTTCAAATAAACCCAGTGGGGGTTTTTTTGCCTCTTCCTGCACTGTATGTTATTTATTTTTGTTATGTTTGTGTAGTATTGTGCAAAATAAATAAACATAAACAAAATAAATAGATGATCTCCAGATCTAAACTCTACTCTTTATCACACTATTATATAATACATCTAAATCAGTCCTTTCCATCCCAACCTGTAGTCTACAGTCTGTAGGTATGAAGCATATTTGCATTGGAAAATGACTTGAACAATAATCGGAGTAAATTTTCTGTCAAACGCTTATCTGTTAAAGCGGCATAAAAAGAAAATACTAGTAAGTAAAGTAGTACCTCGAATTTGTACTTAAGTGCAGCACTTGAATAAATGCTCAGTGACATTGTGTATTACTTATTATAAATGATGTAGATGACAACTGAATTTTAATTCAAAGTCATATTTTTATTATAATTTGTTATTATTATTATTATTGTCATTATCATTATTATTATTATTATCATTGTCATTAATACTATCATTATTATCATTATTATTATTATTATTATTATTATTATTATTATCATTGTTATTATTACTTTCTTTATTATTGCCATTATTGTTATTATTATTAGCATTATAATAATTATTATTGATGCTGTTATTATTATTATTATTATTATTATTTATTTATTTTATTATCATTTTGATTATTATTGTCATTATCATTATTATTATTACCATTGTCATTAATGTTATCATTATTATTATTATCATTATCATTTTATTATTATTGCTATTACTGTTATCAAAATAATTATTATTATTGATGCTGTTATTATCATTATTATTATTGTTATTATTATTATATTTCTATTTTTACTTTGGTCACTTTATTATCTGGAATAAGTAGTTTTCAAGAGTTAATTGTTACTTTATTTTCTGCTCTATGCTGACCATGAAAGGTGTAAATTAAATTAAAAAAAATGAGGGCGGTGTTACGTACCTGACAGAAGTGGACGGCCCTCCAGGGGTTTCCACAGGCGTCCGTCTCCGGAGAGAACGCCATCAGACCCAGAACACCAGGAACCACCGCCAGCAGGGAGCCGTGGCTGCCAGACACGGCTGGTACCGACGTCTGCAACCAAAAACAAGTCAACATACACGACAAAACGTGAAGATCCTCACTGAACAGATCAGTATTTATACCTGCAGAGACAAACTAAATAATATGAAATAAATTAACCATATAAAAACATAGAGTCAGTGATGGAAGAAGTACTCAGATCCTTTACTTCAGGTACTAATAACACATAATAACTCCTAAAACTGACATCTCCTTCTTCTCCATCATGGAAATACTGTTCATTTCTAGAGTTTAACTTCTGGACACCAGATGTCTCCTGTTCCACTGTAGTGTCTTTGTGACCTGGACCCTGATTGGCCCCAGACAAGTAGTGATGTCACAAGTATTTCCTCCTAATGGTTGACTAGAGCAGGATGGAGACTTTACAGACCTTGTAGTGGAAGGTGGTGGAGTAATCCTTCATCCCCGCCACCTGCATCATAGACAGCATGCTCCGCGTCGCCGCCGGCGACAGCACCTGGTCGCCTGACAGTGGACAGAGGCCCCCGTTGGCTAACGAAGCGGCCATGGCAGCTCCTGATTCACAGGTGATCTCTGTTGAGGCGCACTGTCACACAGTAGAGACACAGTAGAGACAGTAGAGACACAGTAGAGACAGGGACACAGCAGGGACACAGCAGGGACACAGCAGAAACACAGTAGAGACACAGTAGAGACAGTTGAGACACAGCAGAGACACAGTAGAGACAGAGACACAGCAGGGACACAGCAGAGACACAGTAGAGACACAGTAGAGACAGTTGAGACACAGTAGAGACACAGCAGAGACACAGTAGAGACAGAGACAAAGGAGAGACACAGTAGAGACACAGCAGAGACAGTAGAAACACAACAGAGACACAGTAAAGACAAAGTAGAGACACAGTAGAGACACAGTAGAGACACAGCAGAGACAGCAGAGACAGTAGAGACACAGAGTAGAGAGACAGTACAAACACAGTAGAGACAGCATAGACACAGTAGAAACAGCATAGACACAGTAGAGACACAGTAGAGACACAGCAGAGACACAGTAGAGACACAGCAGAGACACAGTAGAGACACAACAGAGACACAGTAAAGACAAAGTAGAGACACAGTAGAGACACAGCAGAGACAGCAGAGACAGTAGAGACACAGCAGAGACAGCAGAGACACAGTAGAGACACAGCAGAGAAATAGTAGAGACCCAGTAGAGACAACTTTATAACAAATAACTGTATGATAAAGAAGTTATTATATCTTTAATTTATTTTTAAAATAATAATTGTAAATTTAATTTACATAACAGACTAATATGGCTATGGATTAACCTTGCTTTTATCTTATTTTATATTAATTTATATTATTTTATTTTATTTTGGCTCCTGATATTTCAGAGCCGAGGTCGGGGCCATAGATTCTAACTTGCACAAACTTCAGTAAAGGATCAGTGATTCAGGAAGACTAGATTAACATAGTCTGTCCCTGCACTCTCTCTGCTACTAGGGGATTGCAGGTTAACAAAGGGGGCATCCCACCTCATCCCCCTCAAATCATCTACTGTGTGAGAATAATAAATATTATGACAAGTGTCCTGACCTCTTGGGATGTAAACCAACAATAAACTTAAAGGTGTGTTTTACCTGCAGCATTAGATCCAAAGCAGCATTAATGTCCGCCTTGTCTGGAAAACACTGGAAGACAGGAGGATTTTTAGAGAGGAGACGTGGGTCGACTCTGGTGAAAAAGATGTTTTAAAGGATGTTTTACCTTTTTCTCCTGCAGGTAGAAGGACAGGGAGTGGAGTCTCACACTGGCCTTCCTGTTGTTCTGATAACTAAACATCACAACAACAAAACACTCTTCATTCCCTACACACACAAGAAAAAAATGCCCCTAAGGGGAGCAACTCATACCTTAAAAAGAAATATAATACGTTAAATCATTTGGAAAATATCGCATCATGCAACAATTTATGCTTACATCAAATGATCTGTATACCTTCAAATAAGACACTATATCACAAGTCCTATTGAAAGAGAGTTGGTCAGTGAAAACCCAAATAAAACACTGCTTTATTAGTATAGATGAAAAATGCTTTCGAACTAAAAACCATGTCTCTCATAAATATAAAAAGCTCATAATAACTGACATCTCACAAAATACCTGGAACATCAAGGAAACATGGGAATTAATTATTAGAATTGAAGATGATTCATGGGAAGACCTGTTCACAGGCTGTCTTAAAGGAATTAACAGTCACTTATGAAAAGATGTTGACTGGAAAGATATCTCATACCAATAAGTCATATGATAATGGTATCTGGAGGTCGAACTCTGCAGGGGTCTAGTATAGTCAACAATAATTTACAAGCAATGCTGATTACAACGGTTGATGAGTACAATCCAAAGCAGTTTTTCCCCCTGAATGCTCACACACCCAGTAATATTTGTACACAAGAAACCCGTCTATCCACCTTATTCTCGGGGACGTTACTGTAGAAATGATTTTGGGCGTAACTTCCGGTGAGGTAGCGGAAGCAGCAGTTAGCTAGTTAGTACCATATGCTAACCATAGTGGCTAACTACCAACGGTGTTTCTTTTGAAAAGTAATTCGCCTTCAATTTAGCAAATCCTGCTTTATTTTTAACAGATATTTAACTAACGTTAAATTGACATTTTCTAAAATGTCCTTGCGGAGCCTTGGTACTTGTTGCACTGTTGGCGGCTGTACTAACAACCAGACAAAGCTAAATTCGTGGCTTCAACAACAGTGTGTTGACCATGCACCCAAAACAAAAAGGGATTGTTCTTGTGACCAACGGTTCAGTTTCCATCGCCGACCTACAGCCGAGGAATCCAGCAGAATCTGGCTGAGAAATCTAAACTTGAAGAGACCACCATAAACCCTTTAACGTTATGTGTGCTCATTTCATTTAGTGGACAAAAAGCCAACGGAGGAAAACTTGTATCCTACTTTGTGTTCGGGCTATAAAGAGCAGCGGAGAAGAGACGTCGGGTCCTTGAAAGGACTGACAGCAGTGCCAGGAGAACATCAGCTATGATTTCATGTGTAGGGAGGACACAGCATCGTAGCGTTGGTTTAATGACAGCCAGTTACTTTGACTATTCTCTGTACAGTTTATAATGTAAGGCAGTTTATGGCACGTAGTGCAGGGAGCATTAGACTACAAATAGTTTAAGTATGGTTATCTGTGTGTAGAAATAAACTTGTTACTGTGGAAGTACTGATCTGCCTCAGAACTTTTCAGATTGTTCATCGCTTCACCGTCTGTAGCAACAGAGTCAATAACGTAGCTAAATATGCTAGTGTAGGTTATCTGAGGCCCCTTCTTCAGGTCGTCCTCCATCCCTCCATAGTAGAAGGCTGAGCTATGATCACATTATCCCGTTTGAACTGTAATAGGTGATTCACACATGTTTTACTAGATTTATAATACAATCACTCTAGGAGAGACGATTAGCGTAGCGTTACCATGGAAAACGGTTCCAGTTCAGTGACACGACACGTCGGAAGTTGCACACCTAATTCACGCAAGGCATCATGGGGGCTGGGAATAAGGTGGATAGAATATCACTTTTAAAATACGAGTTTTATAATATGACTGCAGGTGTGTTTGCAGTGTCAGTACCTGGTGCAGTTTAAGCTGGCGTGCTCCTTGTTGCAGAGCCTTCGGATGACGTTCAGCACCTACAGACAAACAGTCAGTTTGATTCTGAGTGGACGTTTACAGTCTACGGTCTGGTCCTGTCACTTACCGAGTCGTACTTCTCCTCTTCCTCTGCACACAGCCGCCCCGCCAGCTGGAGACACGCGACACACAGTGTTATAGGAAGTGACATCACTGGTGATAGATGGATGGTTGTTGATGAGTGATGGATGAGTGAGTTACCTGCAGTAAAGACGTAGTAACGATGGCTCCCGTCTCAGTGAGCGGGCTATGAGGGATTCCTGCAAACAGATATTTTAACCAAAGTGTTAATGCCATCTCCTGTACAGGGTCAGAGGTCAGAGGTGAAATAGGTCAGGGATGAAAACACACTTTCTGTCTGATATGTTTATATATTGAGAATTTTAAATAAAAGCTCAAAAAAAATGCAGCAGGTGGTCTAACAAACTGTCCACAAGGTCCATTTAGTAGCTGCTCTGGAGCTTTCAGTTTTATCACATCACCTTCCTCAGCAGATGGAGTTGTCATGAAGATGTTTAAAGGCACACTGGTTTTCTGTGGGATTATGGTCAGATCTACTCGTGCCCTAGACGGGGCAGTGATATTATAAGTCTTTAGAAGATGTAACATCATCAGAATTAATAACTCATATTATTTGTTGTGTCCTGTTTCTGAATCACAAGACCTGTTAATCAAGTTGTGATTGATGGCAGCTTCAGATTGATTTTGGTGGTGGGAGGGGCTAGTCTTTGTTTTTTAACAAATTATTGATTATATCTTTAAAGTGAAGTTTCTGTGTATTTGAACAGCAGGTTTAAACATTGATTTGTTTATTGATGTTAACTTTTAAAGAGATTTTATTTTACATTATCTGTTATCATTATCAAAATGAGATTAAAGCTTCAACTGGAAAATAATAAATAATATAAAAAAATATTATGTCAAAGTGACATCTGACTGCTTCTCTGTGATTGTTGAGCATATAAATAAAAAACCTGAAATAACGCTGTCAAACCTGAAATATCAAAAAGAAATTGGGAGAAATATGAGAGATGTGATATTAGAAAGGTAAGAAGAAACCAGACGACTGTTCCCGGACCTGTTTTGGTGAGTGTGAACGGAGAGTCGTGTCTGGAGTACGCCTCCACGCCAACGTATCTGTGGACGAGGTCAGAGCCCAGCAGGTCCACCGCCACGCCGTACACCAGCGGCCATGACACCTCACCCAGAACCAGAGAGCCAGCCCAGTCGCCCAGAGACAACCTGTATGAAATAAAAGACTCCACGTAAACACAGATTGATGAGATTACAGTCTGTGTTTTTAGTCCCATTTACTGTATATGCTTCATCAAATTGAGATGCAAATTACAAGATAAAACTTCCACAGATCTACGGGCAGTGATGGAGGAAGTATTTAGATATTTTACTGCAGAAGAAGTACTACCACACTGTAAAAATACTTTGTTACAAGTAAAAGACCTGCATCGAAAATGTTAACTAATAAAAGTACGTAAGTATAATCAGGAAAATGTAAATAGGTTTGTTTTAATATATGGACGTACCTCTGTCCATCCACAGTGCAGATTGAGACGCCCCACTTCGTGCTGTCCATGGCCTCCTTCTCTTTCTCCTGGTTCCACAAATTCAAAACAATAAAAAGGTCATTTGGGACGAGGTTTTATTCCCTGTCAGCACCACAAATATGCTTATGTATATAAATATGTTCAATGTACTTGGAGAATTCACTTAACAGCAATTAAGGGGGTGAGAGTATCTTTACCCAGATTTTCTTTTTGAGGTTTCTACCAAAACAACGGCGGTGGAGGAAGTACTCAGACGTCTTATTATAGCAAAAGTACTAATACCACAGTGTAGAAATACTCAGTTTCAAGTAAAAGACCTGCATTAAAAATTTTACTTCTGTAAAACTACAAAAGTATTAGCATCAAAATATATTTAAAGTACCAAAAGTAAAAGTACCCATTTCAGAATAATATATATTATTGTATTATTGATGCATTAATGTGTTCATCACTTTAATGTTGTAGCTGGTAAAGGTGGAGCTAATTTAAATTACTTTATATACTGCTGGGTAGCTTATAATTTAATACATCATAATTCTATTTTGCATTATTAACCTGAATTTATAAAGTAATTAAAATTATCAAATAAATGTAGTGGAGTAAAAAGTAGAATATATTTGTTGGTGTTTAGCCTTTCAAAAACAACACAAAGGGAGGCAGCAACTAACAGGGCGGTCTAGCAGCAATCAACAGCACCATAAATCTGAATGAATCATACGTTTGTGCTCATGGTTTCTGTAAAATTAACTGGACGTTTGAATGTTGAAGAATCTAACCAATCTAATGATGTGTAACATGTCCATATTGACAAAAGTTACCCAGCGTCTAATTGAGGCCTGAGTTTATTTCTCAAAACGTTTAACCATACCTGGCGAGTACAAAGGACTCGGCTTTTGATTGAAGTTTTACCGTAGTTACTTTCCACCACTGTCAAAAACCTTCTGGTTTAAACTCCACCAGTCTATGCTTTGGGCTGTTTTCTGCCTTGATGCTACAACAGCATTAAGTTTAGAAACTGATCTCAGAATCTAACAGGATGTTGAGGGCAGGGTGGGAAAAAAAAAGTCACTGCTGACCTCTGACCTCCAGAGTAGAACTCACCTGGACAGACGACAGCTGACGACACCTCGAAAACAACTTCTGCGTTTCTTCGGTGAAGGTGGAAAAATCAGGGATGACGAATCGTCCCTGCAGAGCTTTCAGGATCAGAGAGACGAATCCTGTGATGCACCTACAGCAGGAAAAACACAATCAAAACCAGCAACTCCACAAACATGATGACATCACTAATCACGGCCAAAACCACATCACCACCTATAACAGCATCCTGAACTTGAACCAGAAAACTCCTGTGATCCACAACTAGCTGAAAAACAATGACACCAGATCCAGAAACATGAGCACAACTGGTCAGACTGTCAGACTTCAGCTGGATATAAAGCAGCGTATCATCTGCAAAACATGGGAGGTGGATTTATTTCTAGTTTGTCTGTAGTAACCTTGCCATCCTGGGAAACCAACCCATTGATAATTTTTTGGACTCCAGCGCCCTTCAGTTGTCTGCCAAAATAGAATATATAGAATATTTTTGTTCCTGAGCAG
>CAKAOH010001700.1:0-31123 GCA_916701665.1 Sebastiscus tertius
AAAAAAAAAAATGTAATTAGCAAAAACAGCTAATTTTGAATAATGAAAGATGTTGACTTATATTCAGCGACTTACCATCCCACCCTATATATAACACATAGTCTAATAGTATCTGTAGCAAGCATTTAAAAAAACCAAGAAAGGGCAATACTGATACGGTTTGATTGTTCAATAATAAAGAAGCAGCAAATAGATATATTTAATGGTGTGACACCATTGAAAGAGCAGGTCATTTATTCCAATCACACCAAATTTGACTTTGAACTTACCGTAAATTTGATCTTAATTGCATTTAAAGCTGGTCTCTAACACTTTAATGAAAGGAGCCATAATGTGATGTAGTTAGAAGCAGAGCTGCTCTGAAGGCAATAAAAAAAAGAATCTAATTTGTTGAGTTAAATCTCAGCGGTACTGTAACATCTACAGTTTAGTTGGCTAAGCAAGCCAGCTAATTTTAAACCAGTCATTTTTAGGTATTAATGCAAGCTAGGGCTGGGCAATATCGATATCGTCTTAGATTTTGGATATTGTAATATCATAATATGGCACAAGTGTTGTCTTTTCCTGGTTTTAAGGGCTGCATTACAGTAAAATGATATCATTTTCTGAGCTTACCAGACTCTTGTAAATGTTTTATTAATCTGCCTTTACCCTTGCCACTTAGTCATTATATTCACATTACTGATGTTTACTTATCAAAAATATAGTGTAAATATTTTGTGAAAGCACAAATAGTCAACTCTACGATATCAATAGAGGTAAAAAGAAATATATAGTGATATTTGTTTTTCTCCACATCGCCCAGCCCTAATGCAAGCTAGTAGGTCCAGCCTGCTGAATGTCTAATGTCACACTACGGCCATGAATTAATGACAAACAAGTTATTTCCATTTCTATGTTTTCCACTTATAAAGACCACACGTTGCTTTTGGCATATACAGCTACAACTTTCCTTCAAAAATATCACCCAATTACTGCAGTTTAAAAGAGCCTGTGTATCTTTTGATGAACAAAAAGTGAAGAATAATGATGAATGTTACATTCAACCTTTTTCTAACATTAGCTGATATTGGCCACCATAAGCTAACGATCATACCAGACCAAGCGAGGCTGAGTTTCAATTCAACTTTTCATTTGTAAGATGAGGAGTGTGCTACTTCTTCTGTACAGCATTGCTTTAACTCTACAAATTAAATGCCTCCAGAGCTGCCGAGCAATATCGGTCAAAGTAAAAACTGTAGTCTGCTTTACCAACGTCTTTAAAAAAGCTGTCAGAGCCACTTTACCTTTTTCCATGAATAACCTTCTATTAGGTAACCTGAGCAAGAGATTTAGTATGACTTGCTTATCACTTCTAGTGATAAACTTTGACCTGTAGTTCATACTATATGTCTTGGCTAGTTCTCATATTCTCTTTATTTCTAAAATTGCTCCCCCACTTCCCTTTTGCTCTTGTGAGTATTGATGTATTTCTTCGTGTTTTTGAAAGGGAGACAAACGCGATACCTCTTGTGGAGACTATTTAATAAGTTCTAGATGACCAGTGCCTCTGAGTTTGGGGAGAGGTGTAATTGGTCCATGAGGGACGTAAGATGAGACATCTTTCAAATAGTTACCACAATAGTCTAGTCATCAGGATGCAGGGAAGCAATGCTCCAATTTTAGGTTCCAGGGGACAAATAAGAAAAGCGATGTGTTTTCAGAGCAGGGCTGAGCTGCCCGGACGCTGCCACAGCGCAGGCACTTAATAAGCCTCAGCGAACAGAAAGGAAGTGACACGTTTAGAGAAAGCGGTGCAAAAACAAGCAGCTTTTCAAGAAAGGTGAACAAAGGCTGCAATTATACCACCTCCTCAAAGCTGTTTACTGCCCAAGTCTATGCATACCCCAAAAAAGAGAATGACCAGAGCCACTTCATTAAACGTAGAAGTACTAACAGTGACATTGCTTCCTGTCTTTTTAAACTTCGGTTTAATAAGCATCCTGTGGGTGAGCTTGGCACAAATGTTTTTCTTTTGGACAGATTTTTAAAGCAAATTCAAATGACTTTTATTTCAAAATTAGATATCCACCTTTAAATGACGCAAAGTCATACAGAAACAATGGAAAGTGTGGGTTTCGTGTTGCATTATCTTTGGAACGAAAGCCTGCAAATCTCTCCAAAAGCTTGCAACAACACTGCCAAGGCTCTAATTTATGAGTTGTGACAGAGAGGTAATATCTGCTGCCTCCAGTTTATTCCTAGAATAAGATCTTGTTTCGTTTCTGTCTAAATAAATTACACAGGGTTACTAATTTCCAATTTGTTAAAGGGATAGTTCAGGTCTTTTGAAGTGGGGTTGTATCAGGAATTTATCCATAGTAGGTGTATTACTTACAGTAGATGGCGGTCGGCACGGCCCCAATTTGGAGGAACAGACACTGGAGCAAAGCAATACAGTGCTGTGGACGGCAGAAAAACCTATTTTAGCCACTTAAAAAAGACGACATTTATTTAGGTGTATGCTATATTTAGAATATTTTCACAGCTTTATCTTGCCATCAGACAGCCCTTTCCGACGGGGAACTGAAAGTGAAACTTATCTATGCTCTCTCCAAAGCCAGGAGGCTCAGAAGACAAAAACAGTGTTGATATGTTTCACTTTCAGTTCAGTTCCACGTTGGAAAGGAGAAGGAAAGGGCCGCCTGACGGCAAGATAAAGCTGTGAAAATATTCTTAATATTGCATTTACTCAAACGGATAATTTTTAAGGTGACTAAAATATGTTGTTCTGCTGTCCCTGGCCACAGCCCTGTATTGCTTTGCTCCGGTGTTGGTACTTGTGTTTCTCCCTGCTGGGGGCACACTGACCGTCGTCTATAATACACCTACTTTGAAGTTTGGATACGTACCTCATGCAACCCCACTTCAAAACACCCAAACTATCCCTTTTAAGGGTTGATTTTTTTCTACAAGTAATTGTATTTTTTAGCCTTTTTCAGGGTTCCAATACTATCCCAAAAAAGGCTGCATAAGAATACTGCTACCAGCTCGGAGGTAAGAAGTGCACAAAAGTGGCCATTCATCACTCTCCGCACTAACTCATTAACACTCCTCCTACACAAAATCACTATTGATATTTGAGCCTCACACCGTCTGTCCTCCCGCCTTCCCATCAATGACAATAAAACAGATAATTCCCCCGACTTGAGTAATTACCTATAGAGGATCCCTAGCAAGAGATCAATTTAGTGAGCAGTAACTGACATCTATTGCTAGACGTGGGACAGTGTGGGCGCCGACTGGTAATTGATGCAAAATAGTGCGAGGCAGGAGAAATTAGACGCCTGTGGTGCAGACTTATTCCTAGAGCCTAGCTGAACTTTTGAGATAATTACTGATGAAATAATCAGACTCCCAAATCTTCCCTCCCAATAGGGGGTTTAAGAGGAGGGAATGCATCATCCTTGTTATCTCCCTATACATTTTAGAGGAAGCATGCAAGTGAGGAATAAAACTGTTTAGCTGCCCTCTTTAACCCTTATTTACTCTAAAAAAAAAAAAGTCCCCCTGTGCTTAATCCCCATCCATCCCAAGCTTCTTACCAAAAAATAAACAAAACAAAGAATCTGACCTGCAGCACACGTTGCTTCAGCCCTCCATACTGAGGTTATCTTGAAAAAGAAAAAGTTCTTGATTCAGACCAAGTTCATCATAAATACAGCTGGACTTCAAGCTCTCTGTGCCTTTTCTTTCTTTAAGTCCCCTTGACATTTTTGGTGTGGGGTCTGTGTGCCAGGCTGGCGTAGTAGGCACACTGGCTGGGGTCACATTGGCCGGTAGGACCTGGAGGTCCAGGCTGACCGTGGGGGCCGGGGTTTCCTGGCTCTCCCTGGGCTCCGGCTTGTCCAGGGCTTCCGTCTTTACCGTAACCGGGCAGACCGGCTGGACCTAGAAGAGAGAAACCATTATAGAATCCAGATTAGGTGAAACCAACATAGTGGGAATGAATACAGTAAGTGAGACACTGGTTGTTACCTATCGGGCCAGGAGGTCCTTTCTCTCCTCTTTCGCCGACACCAGTTTCTCCCGGTTCTCCTCTTGTTCCTTTATCACCTGGAAGTTTGGAAAACGAAAGAGTCACTGTGATATATGTTTTAAATCAACACATTTGAACAACCTTGTATGTTGACATTAATGACCGATAGGTGGACTAGAATATTAGGCATGTTATCAGGCACAGCTATCTCAGGGTAAAAAAATAAACTTAAAGGGGCATTCTACTGATTTTGTGTCAAAACCAAAATCTACAGTACCAGTCTAGGATAGCACTACTCAGCCTGTGAACTCATTTATATAATATCTTCTGTAGTGTTGTCAAGTCTGTAAAAACTACTAGTTGAGTTCAATAAGCATGGGTTTGGGTACCATGCGTTTTTAATTGAATGGATGCAGTACAAACAGGGTTTGCTTGTTTAATTATGGAGTAAGATCAGTCTCAGTATTAATAAATATACACAGAACGATTCACAAATGTATTTTGTGATTTATATATTAATTTAAAATTATTTATCGATGAACACAAAAATAGTTATCGTTGTATATAAATGTAAAAAAAATATCAACATATAAAGAAACAAGTTTTACAAATACATTTCTGATGCACACACAAATATTTCTTGTATTAAATAAATGTAATAGAAATCAACAAATATATTAACAAGTATTTGCAATTTTCATTAAAAAAATATTTGGTTGTTGTTACATTTATATACAAGCTGTTGAACCTGCATTTACAAACTGCTCGTCATGTGTGAACTTCATTGCATTTTTCAACAGGGGAATTATCTGCAGCCAGTCAGATGTCACGCTCATGTCATTGGCTGAAATTAGGGAGACATCTGATTGGCTAGAGATAATTTCCTGTTGGAAAAAAACTCACACACAAATGCAGTGAAGTTCACACGATAAGCAGTTTTTAAATACAGGTTTTACAGTTTGTATATAAAATATGAATTCCAAATATGTTTTTGATGAAAATTCGAAATACTTTCAAATACTTATTTGTGGATTTCTATTACATTTATTTAAGACAAGAAATAAGTGTGTGTGCATAAGAAATATATTTGTGAACCTTATTTATGTGGATTTGTTTACATTTATATAAAACGATAACTATTTTTGTGTGCATTGAAAAATATAATATTTCTGTATTTATTATACTTAATATAATATTTCTTCTGTGTGCAGTCATTAATATTAATCTGACTCCATATTGTAAAAATAACAACATGGTTTTCACGGGGGTTATGTCCCAGACTATTTCTTGGCCTGGAACAGCCACTTCCTGGAGTCTCCCCTGGTTGCCTGGCAACCTCACAGTCACGACAAGATTTCAGGAAGTCAATGAGCCCGGCCAAGAAATAGTCTGGCACCCTACTTACACTATAACCCGATGTTTTTACACTGAGCTTTAGCAGTTAGGCTAGCAGTTTCCCTGTTTCCATTCTTTGTGCTGAGGTAAGATAACAGCCTCCTGGTGGCAGCTACATCTTTAGTGTACGGAATAGTATCAAGTGAAGGAATAAAAACCTTAAAAAGGACACACACAACCAATAACACTGCTATAAGTCTTTGTCCTACCTTTAGGGCCCGAGGGTCCCCTGGGTCCTTCTCCTCCATTCTGTCCAGGCATACCAGACTCTCCAGGGGGGCCAGGTCTTCCAGAACCGCCGTCCTTACCAGGAGGGCCTGGAGGTCCTGGACGGCCCGCTGTACTCTTCACATGGGCTGGCTGGATCTGAGCCATGAGGTAAGCCATTTTGGCTGCACACAAAAAGCAACGTTATTTAAATCTTAGAACTCTGTTAAAGTTATTTGTGAGGAAGTATTTAAAAAAAGAAAAACTCACCGTCTAATTGTTTTGCCAGCTCCTCCTGGATGAGCCGTCTCATCTGCTCCAGTGATACTGACTCTCCCTGAGACACAAAAGACGTTTATCATTAACTCAATTATTAATACCCAATTCATCTGTGGCATCAACATTATTAATTCTTTCAGGACCATGACTCACCCTTTGGCCTGGGATACCGGGGTTTCCTGAAGGTCCCTGTGGCCCAGGAGCTCCTAATTCTCCTGGTGGTCCAGACATGCCCATCATCCCTGTGTGGCCTTTTCTGCCAGGAGGTCCAGGGTTTCCAGGCATACCTGGATCTCCTGATTGTCCTTTATCTCCCTTCGTACCTGATTCTCCCTGGATTAGATGACAGCAAATCATACATTTTCAGGCTTGAAGAACTAACTTCTTCCTCCTCCGCAGGCTGAGGAGGTTCAACATGGACTCCAGGATACCCTGCAACTTCTACACAAAGTATCCTGACTGGCTGCATCACCGCCTGGTCTGGCAGCTGCTACTGTCTACCACAAATGTATATTACTTTATTCCATATTTATTTGTTATATTTCATCCCTATATTCTAACTTGCACAATTGTATGTCTTAGTTCTATGATTTTCTTTTATACATATTTAATTGTTTCATTGTTGGAGGGAGCTTGAGACTAAATAATTTAATTGATAACGACTGCTTCTGTAATTTTTATGCATTTGATAATAAATAAAACTTGAAACTTCAAAATAACTGAATATTTTTGCGTATATTGTTAGAAATCGTCTAGATTACTTCACTTTCTTTGTTAAATTGTTTTCTACTGCTGTTTATACTCGTATATATATTTGTATACGTTTACTATGAATTCTTGAGTTGTGGCCAAAAGCTTGTTTTGTGAGGTCACAGTGACCTTTGACCACCAAAATCTAATTATGATGATAATTAAAATGCCAAGATTGGAAACACCCTTTTTAGTCCATTGAGGACTCCACTGATTATAGCAGTGTGAGTATGACGTCCGTGTGTTTTGACTCCTTTGCACATCTCAGCTGTGCCAATCAGGTGACAGGTTTCTATCTATTATGAGCACGTTATCTTTATGAATATCTATTTATATCTGTTTCCATCTCTGGTACTTACCTTATCTCCTTTGAGACCACGATCACCACCTCTGCCAGGCATCCCCTATAAAACACCAAAATCACTGAATGTGAGCAACACATCTGTATATATTATATCATATTAGTCATCAATGGTTTTATGAAGTGCTTACCTGTTTTCCTTCTGGGCCATTTGGACCAGGTGGACCCTGGAAATCAAGAGAAAGTTAACATTACACCTCAGCTGATCATATTTGTGAGCTGCAAATAATCTTGGAAAATATGTCAAATCTAGCACTCACCGCGGGGCCTTTGGGCCCACTGAAGCCTGGTAATCCTGGGTTGCCGGCCTCTCCCTTGTCTCCTCTAAGACCCTGTGTGACAGCAGAGACATGGCCGCTCATCACATGGCACACACGTGGCATACTGTACTTGTTCTAAAAGCCTCGCTCATTACCGAGGATTCAGCCAGGATTAACATTTAGCTGCGGTTCTTATCAACATGCAGCAGTGCCCTGGATAAAAATCTCATAAACCAATCTTGCGGGGGGACCTGCCAGCTTGGAGAGATTAAAATTCATATTTACAGGGGACATGTCAGCCCGAAGACCAGCTTTTTATGGCAACCACAGAGTGAAGGTAACTAAAACTAGAAGATCTGACCGTATTACACCAGTTTTTAGCTTCCATTCATCGGCTCCAGATCACTGGACAACCTCCGGGTCCAAGAAGTGAAAAAGTGCCTTAAACTTGAATTCTTTCTAACAGCCAGCAGGGGGCGACTCCTCTGGTTGCAAAAAGAAGTCTGATTGTATAGAAGTCAATGAGAAAATGAGCCTACTTCTCACTTGATTTATTACCTCAGTCAACATTGTAAACATGAGTTTATGGTCTCAATCGCTAGTTTTAAGTCTTCTTCAATACAGCATGATGTTCATTTAGTAAATTATGGTCCCATTTAGAGTCATATAGACCATAAAGCAGGGGATGCTTTAGGGCGTGGCTACCATGTGATTAACAGTTCGCTACCACGACATTGTCCGTGTTTTTGTCTTACAACTTTAACCCTTTCACAGTGTGTTTTTAGTTCATGAAAGTTAATTGGAACATTTCGGTCTCCTAAAAATGTCTTATTCAGCGTTCGGTTGTATTTAGTTCCACCCTCTCTTGTCACTTCTGGTTGCAAATAACCAAGACAGTGATGGCCAAGACGCCGAACTCAAGACTTCAAAACAGCATCCCACAGATCAATGGGTGACGTCACGGTGACTACGTCCACTTGTTATATACAGTCTCCCAGAGGGCACCGGCGCACCTCGGCCAACTTTGCTTTTATCAGAGGCTGTAGCAGGTTCAGTTTTAGAGCTAGAGTGAAGCTACAAGTATCATATGAAACTACAAATCCTAAGCAATCCACAAGTATCAACCAAGTCATGCTAAGAACGCTAAACAACGCTATGAAGTTATGCTTAATTATGGTGGGGAAAAACTGGCATGGCGATTTACAAAGGGGTCCCTTGACCTCTGACCTCAAGAATGGTTACATTTAGCACCAAAGCTGTGTAACAAATGCTATCAACCCAAAAAATTGCTGCAACAACTTATGAGACATAAAAGAGCATGGTAATGGCCATCATATACTTCTATCATAATGTTCTAAACCCTTATACGATTTCAACATTTATTTTATTTCTGATTAATGACTAGAACAATTTGACACACAGCGCTTAGCTGCATCTCAAATTAATCTTCAGGTTCTCATCTATCAGATGATGTATACCACTTCTATGTGACATCTACTGTTGACCTGCTATCTCCCCCTAAAAACCCCCTGTACCTCCCTAAAAAAGACAAAAATGGGTCTATTGTGGGTCTCAGAGGGCTAAAAGGGTTTTTGAATTTGTTATATTGGGCTATATAAATAAAACTGACTTGAAGAAATGTATTAATGCTTGCAGAATTGAGAGAATGTTTCATTTTTTCTTTTTCATTTCCATTATTCTTTATATTCCTGGATAGATACACCATCTCCTCTGCTCCGTTCCACCCTCTGCACTCTCTCTCTCTCTCTCTCTCTCTCTCTCTCTCTCTCTCTCTCTCTGTGTGGTAGATTTGTCCATCTGATAACATTTTTAGAAATATCTGATCCTGCCTCTAAATACCTTCACCCTCCACTGAAATCCCTCTCTATCTCCTCTCTCCCAACCTCTCTGTATCAGGCTGCTGCCCTCCTCCCTCCTTCAGGCTATTTCTGATGATCTGCTCCCTCTGCTGACTGATATCATCCTCTCCTCTCTGATAGCTGGCTGCATATCGTCTGCCCTCCAGTTACTCCTCCTCCTCCCAGGAAACCATCCTCCAAAGCCCACGGACCGGTGTGTGCAGCTCCCTCCGTTACAATCCAAAAACACATTCTGCTGCAAAATGATAGCAACATGTCAAATTAAAAATTCTCCTCACTCACAGGTCTCGCTATCTGTATCCTGTCACGATAACCTCTGACTGCCTCTTCCTCCCTCTTCATCTCCAAAGCCCAAGAGCCAGCGTCACCCTATAAACTCTGTAATCACCGAACCCCTCGCTGACTTTAATAAACCTGATTTGTGTGAAATTGTGAGAGTACATCGAGTACAAGGGGCTCCGAAAGCTTTATGAGCACTGGGACAGCTCTTTAAAATGACATGTTACCTGGGTAAGGACAGGGGAAAGCTCTTATTACATTACATGTAGCTTAAAGATGATCAACATGGTCATGCCTTTGGAATAAAGGACTGCACACAGTGCTTTACAAGCTCACTAGTTGCCTCCATTGGGTTTCCTTCCTCTAGACTCCCTGACTCAGTCACCTGACTGATGCGGCAGACATTAAACCTCATTTTGACCAAAGTTAACTGACGTTTCATCCTACTGGGGCTGAAACGGTTCCTCAAGTAACTCCATTACTAAAATCACCTTTGTTTACTCAATTTGCGCACTGTATTAATTAATTAAAATACATTTTTAATTCGAACTCATCGCATCAAAGTTTTAGAAGATTAATAGGAGTAGCCCAAAATTATATTATTTTTTTATTTATTTGTTTGCATTTCAGAAAATGTTTTATTCAAACCCCAGAATGTAATATGGATCGTTTTGACAGATAATATTATTGTATGCAATTTAAGCAATAAAAATGTTGATTTTTCTAAAAAAAAGAAACCATTTAGTTGTTAATTTTAAGAGACTCTATCTTTTTGATATTTACTATTTGCTCTTTAATAATAAAATAAACCTATTTATTATGGTATCTATTGCATGTGATGGTCTCACTTGTTAAGTGTTACAGTTTGTTTTGGGCATTAACTCCTCCTTCGTGACAACCTGGAATGACATTGATACCTTAGGTTTCCCAATTTCATATGATGCCAGTATCTTCACTCTAGCTTTAAAACTGAGCCCGCTACAACCTAAAAATCGCAAGTTGCGTTAAAGAAATTAGTGGTGTTAAAGCAATTTGTGTTAATGCGTTATTATCACGTTAACTTTGACAGCCCTAGTTTGAACACAAGCTGTCCTAAGAAGTGTACAATTTTCTACTGTTACTTTCTATGTAACGTTACCTTTGACAACGATGTCTAGGAGTTCAGGAAGAACCTGTTCAACTCTCGGCTGCCTGATGTGGTGAAACAAGTTACGTCAGCTGAGTTAACACTGCTTAGCTAGTGTTTGCTAATGACATTAGTGGGCTAAAAACACTGTCTAGAGGCTGCGGTGTTCCCGCAGAACAGTCAGTCAACTAACTGTGGTGTTATTGTGAAATATAACGCTCTAACTAGGAAACCTAATGACCACAAAATAAACACATTTCAGTCTGGATCACAAACTAACCGTGTTGACTGGTGCCTCGTGAGCTGTGTCCTCGCAGAAGCCTTCAATTTTACTTTAACCCATTTTAAATACATACTCATCTGCGTTTATTATCTACTCCAACCATTTACACAAGTTACTAAGAGGCCTGAAGTCACCTGTTAATAAAGTCAGCAGACATTACAGTCACTATGACTTGCCACCGCAGTAATGGCGGCGGTGCTAGATGGCGGAACATATGAAGCAGTTGCCTGATTCGTCTACAGAGTGGGGATGATTTGTGATAATTTAGGTCACATTTACATCTATCATCAAAATTAAATTCTGGTTATGAATATTGAAAGTAGACTTCTCTTTTCTCCAGCAAAATACAGATTATCCCTGCTCTTACATTATTATACTGACACTGGGAGAAAGCTGGCTAAGTCTGTTATTATAGTTGGTTTGAGTGATCAGATCTTCATTGTTGTTTGGAAATATTTACTTTTTTTGGATTTGGAGCATCAATTCAATTCAAATGTAGGTCAGGTGTAAAAGTGCCTCAAATATATTTACCATTTTTCTACCCATCCTTACACACTCAGCTTGACATGCACATCTTGGCATGAAAGGCTTGACACCTCTAAATCAAGGACAACCTTGAGTAGTCTGAGCTTTGTCCCCTAATACACGCTTGTCCTTCAAAATCCTCACATGACCTTGTTTTGCATTCTGCATCTTCATATGATTCAGACAGTTTGTCACCAGGGACTCTGCGTGGGTATTTGTCTGTGGATGCACTTATGAAATTCAAAAACCTTTGCGTGGCACGCAAACCCTGCCGAGGGAATTGAAGGCCTCGTGCCTCCAGGAGATGGACCACTCCAGCTTCTTCCCTCTGCTCTGATATTACTTGGCAAATCGGTTTCCTTCTACTGGCATGTGACCTGGTCAGCTCACCCAGAGGGGGAGAGGGATGTTCCCGCCCTGCTCAGGACAACATTTACTCCCAATCTTCCATCATAATCTGACAGCTCGTCTCTTCTAGAAATGCTTCACACCCTCCTCTCGCCTTCAGTCGCGTCCCACGCACGGTCCCAGCTCGCTCCTCTCGGCTCTGAAAATGCCACTTTTCCCCTAATTTATTCTATTAGCACGTCTCTATCGAATGTGTTCACTCTGTGAAACAAAGAAGTGTTTCTGTTGTTCGTCTGGACGGTTAGTCACTCAAGAGCCTGTTGCAATTGTTGCATTTTAAGTAGAGCTGTCAATCCAATCAAATATTTAATCGGGATTAATCGCAAAATTAATCACACATCTTTTATCTGTTCAAAATGGACCTTAAAGGGAGATTTGTCAAGTATTTAATACTCTTATCAACATAGGAGTGGGCAAATATGCTTGCTTAATGCAAATGTATGTATATATTTAGTATTGGAAATCAATTAACAACACAAAATAATGGCAAATATTGTCCAGAAAACCTCACAGGTACTGCATTTAGCATAAAAAAATATATGCTCAAAGCGTAAAGAAAAGGGGAGACTCGTGGGTACCCATAGAACCCATTTTCATTCACATACCTTGAGGTCAGAGGTCAAGGGACCCCTTTGAAAATGGCCATGCCAGTTTTTCCTCAACAAAATTGAGTGTAAGTTTGGAGCGTTATTTAGCCTTCTTTTCTTTCAAGCTAGTATGACCAAAACAAATTTGCATTTACACGTTATTATCGCGTTAACTTTGACAGTCCTTGTTTTAAGATGATGTACAGTAGGAATAGAAAAACTCACTGGGGTTCCAGGGAGACCTGCTTTTCCTGATGGCCCTGGTTCACCTTGCTTGCCCTGTGATGCAAAAGGGACAAGAAAAAAAAAGACAAGATGAGAAAATTGATGGGGAAGGACAGCAAGAGAAATGACTTGAGTGCCACTTTATGTCCATACATATCTGTCTGCTTGACACTGTGCTGCGTCTGTCTTCTGTTTGCGTCAGACGGCCCTGCAAGTGATTGAAAATGACTCACCGGCTCTCCTCTTGGTCCACTAAGTCCTTCTTGGCCTGGAGGTCCTGAAGAGCCCTGTCAAAACAAAAAGTAGACTGTTTTATTATGTCTTTTACTAGGACTGGGACGATACACCTACCTGCCGATTTGATACTACCACGATACTCGCGTGCCGATTTAATTTGTATTGCGATTCTACAAGTATTGCGATTCGATACTACAATTTATTGTGATTTTTGTTAACTTTTTTTAACACTAGACCATGGGAAAAAGTTTAATCACATCACAGTTTAAATACATCTTCACGTCATTGTCAGGAATTATTTATTAATAACCCAAAAATCAAAGAATAAAGACATTTCCCTCACAAATTAGTGGTATTTTCTTTTTAATTTATTAGGGAAATGTAATGTTTTATACTTCTGGTGAATATAAACCAATCAATCTTATTTCCATATATGTATTTTGTATATACAGTTCCCTTTGTTAACACCTGATTTTGAAAGCCGGACATAGTCCCACGTGTATACTTCCGCTAACTTCACCAAGTCCGTCTCTAGCTCTCCCCGTCAGCTCCATCGAGGCCGTTTGAATGCATTTAACATAAATGTCAGTATATGGGTGCTCTACAGTTGTAGCGTTGGCCGATTTGACCCTGGAGATGAGAGTGGCGACTGGCTTGACGGCACGTTACCATGATACGATAACGTTTCCTGTTCATGACAGAGTTAGCATGCAGCTTTAGCCGTGATGTTGAGTTCTGCTTTCGATTTAAAATGTGAGGGTGCAGGTCGTATCCACGCGGACCCTCCGCCGTTTTCTGCTTTTGCGTTTCGACTTGTTTGTTTTGCTTTTGTTTTTTGGCAGATAAGGAACGTTTATGACGTCACGTCACTCAGAATACAACAATAAAAGCGTTAACTTCCTTCTAACTCTGCATAGATTCAATGAAGCAAATATATCAAATCTGACATTAAAAAATCAATTTCAAAATTGTAAAAAAAAAAAAATAAACATTGTGATACATAGCTGAATTGATTTATTTTTTCCCCTCCCCTATCTTTTACATGCTGAAAACAAATCATCTTCAGGGTATGCTGAGAAAAACTGCAGGCTTTTAGTCTAGATTGGAAAACAGCCTCTACTGTAGCAGTGAGATCAATCCGAACTCCTTCCCCTTTTTGTGGAAGGAGCATGTAGGTGGGAAATATTCTTACTTTAGGAGACGTGCTGTGAGAACACAGCCAGAGGATGAGTTAACAAAGTGTTTCTTGTGACGTGTTACATCCTGCTACCAGACAAATGGGGGATAAAAGTGCTGCAGACTTTAAATGTGTACGTGAGAGGGGATTTCAGTTTGTCATTTGGTGAAGAAGAACGGCATAAAACTCCCGTACAATGTCAAAAGATATAAAGCTACTATGGTTTAAAAGTCTACACTGCTGCTAATGGAGCTCTGGTATTATAGAGACGTGATTAAATATTCTGTGGTCTGCTGGAAACTTTGCATTCTGTCCAAAACCTTTTTCTTTTTTTTTAATCTCAGGAGTTTTATCTGCATTCCCTCAGTCAATGGAGGAGGATTGGTTCCAGGCAGCAGTAATGATTATTCTCAGAGACTGGGTGACTAAGCCAGGAAAGGATGCTGCATCAGAAAGAATGGCACATCGGATTTTAATAGGGAAGACATATTTGCTGTGGGGACATGTATATTATTTATATAACAGAAAATGCGTAAGGGAAAGCTAAGGTAGGCATTTAAAGTTGTTTTTCTGTATTGTATACTTTTTTAATATGAATAAATTCACTTTATTGCAGTTCTGTTTGTGATATAGACTGAGGGAGCTGCAGTAATACTAAGATGCATTTTTCCTTCTGGGAGTTACAATTTTGATGTGTATGCAGTACAGTGCTCTCAGAAAGTATCAGGTATCTGTGAAGGAAACTGAAAATGATTTTAAGAAGGGTTAGAATACACAGGTTACACAGAATTTCAGCTTTTTTTTTTATTCCATTACTATGGAAAGCACCTCTGAAACCAAGCATACGCCCTTGGAAAAAACACAAACTAATAACTTCAAATGTATAAGGCTGAACGTACCTCCTTCCCAGGTTTGCCGTCACGTCCAGCCGATCCTGGCTTTCCATCTTCTCCCTGTTTGGCACAGAAGAAAACTAGAATTACCGCCTTGCGGTCGTATACCTCCAACAAACCAGCCAAGTTGCAGTTTACATTCATGTTCATCCAAAATGTCATCACTTCATCATTTTATCCCATTAGATATTTGTGTGAAATTGTGATAATTAGCCTATGCATTCTTGAGTTATGGTCAAAAACGGGTCGCAGTGACCTTGACCTTTGACCACAAAATTGTATTCAGTTTATCCCTCTAGACGTTCTTGAGATATTGCGTTTATGAGAATGGGTCGGATTTACGGACACTCCAAAAACATAATGCCTCCGGCCAAGGCTATCGCCGGCATGGAGGCATAAAAACATAGACTAAATAAGAGAAACCTCGAGGCTTAATTTCCGGTAAAGTTTACTTGATCGCTCAGGAGTAACAAAGTTTGGCCTGTTTTTATATCATCATCATTGTAGTGTCATGTTCTTCAAAAGTTAAATTCAGCCAAGAGGTGAGACACTTACCTGCTAAGTTGAGGACTATGAAATTTAATCATTGTGATCTAGGTTTTTATGGTAAAAAAAACCAAACATTTCTGATTATGACATATTTCACATTATTCTGATGGTTTTCGTGTGCCAGACTGTCAGTCTAAATTAAATCTTTGATTACACAATGTCTTTTTGCAAAAATCAGAAGGTAACAATAGTGGCTTTAAAGTTGAGTTGATGCTCTTAACATACTTAAAAGCTATCTTTCTTATTATGTTATCTTATATATATATTATTATTATGTCGCTCTTCAAATGCTAATGTGTTTTACCCATGGAATTTGATGGGGAGCCGGCCTGAGTTTCTCATCTGTTATTATTAGTAGACAGCTGCAACATATATTTATAAAGCATTTATGAATTGAAAAAAAAATGGGCAAAATCTAGTAAATCAACCAGGAAACATACTATACTACAAGCTGTATTTGCAACATAGCACAGCATAGAAAGTGTTTTCTTTAATTGTAGTATTCCAGCAACTATCGCTAAAGCTAATGAAAGATAATGTTATGGAGACAGGAGTATGGTGTGTTTGTGAATGGCTGATTAGTGCTAGCAAGCTAACTTTCAACTTTAACATTAGCTTCTTGGATAAAATAATAACATTACTTGCAAGTAATGTAATGTTACAGGTGTAGTTTTACAAAACTAGCTTGCTGAGAAGGTGTTCAGTGTGTCCAGTGTTTCCATGTAAGCTAGCTAGCCACAGTCTTCTACTTTTCCTGGACATACATGATTACACCCATCTCATAATTATATAAGCATTAAAAAAATATAAAGCTTATATTTCCTTTTAAGCTCTTTTTTTTTAATTAATTAGCTATATTTAGTTTAGTTAGTTTATTTTTGCCTCATCTGATAGCCTGTACTAGCTTCTGTTAGTTTTGGCGCTTCATAACAATAATTTTTTCACTACTACTATGTACTTTTACATACTGCTTTACACCTTTGTACATCTCTGTGTATATATATTTATTACTTCTCATTACACATATACATTTACTACATCCCAGTTTACATTAGTTTATTGATTTTGCAATTACTGTCTGCCACAAATACATTATGTATACCTTGTTTTATCCCTATATTAACTTTAACTTTGCACCATTTTATGTCTTACATTCAAATTTTTATGAGCGTAATTTTCTTTTTAATCCATATTTTATGAGTATTGTTGGCGGGAACCTGAGATCTATGATTTTCATTGCCAACGAGTGCTTCTCTGTAATTGTTGTGCACATAACAATAAAATACTGGAAACTATTGTGTGGACAATCCACAGAACAGAAAAAAGGGAAGACTTGAGTTAGTCATAAGGATCTATATGACACTTCTACATTGTACTGTGCTAAATCTGTGCTTCTAATTGTATACGCCAACTTTCAATTTCCGGAATAATAGTGAATATCATTTCCGTATGACTGACGTTTAGTGACAGTAATTATGAGCAGCGGAGGGTAATTTTCAGCGTCTCTATGGAAACACTTCACGACTCCCCTAATAACTTGTCTACTGTCTGCGAGGCGGCGCGGGGCTGCAGGGCTGAGAGGCTGCCCGCCTGCCTCGCTGCAGCTCAGTCAGAGCTGTCTGTAATGAGCCATGCTATTGGTCACGGCGCTGTGGCAGAAACCTTTCCCTGCAGGTGTATGTGTGTGTGTGCCATGTGAGAGACAAAGCAGCAGGTGCAGTGGTTTCTCGCAGGGAGAAAAAAATGCAAGTGTCAGACGTATCTTCCTTGACATCGCAGTGCGGCGTGCCAAACACTGCCTGTGTGTCTCTGGGTGCTATTCCCTGAACTGCAGTGAATAGTTCCAGTTATGGCTGCTGAGCAGAGGAAGTTATCTTTCTAAATGCATAATCTATATACGATACTTCTCATGAATACTATACTACCCATAGTTGGATGTTAAGTGTGAAGTTCCCATAGTTTTCAAATCAAAATATGCTGATACATACAGAGAATATTCTTCCAAATTTGTCACATACCACGTTTACATTCACACTAATATTCCACTATTATTCTGAATATGACAATATTCTGAATTTGATACGGGTCATGTAAACAGCATATTCTGATTGGATATTCTGAATTAGGCCTTATTCTGAATGGAGCATTTTCTGATTAAGACATGTGGGATATGCTGATATGATTCAGGTTTTTAGCAGCATTCTTTAGAGACACGTATAAAGTGCATTCAGAATATGCGTCTAAATTGTTTGTTTTTTTACAGCAGTTTGCAACACACGACCTCTTGCCTGTTTGACGTCCAGCTCTGTGCGTTGTACACAAACCAACTAGCCGATAGTTTGCAGAGATGCATGCCCAAAAGGAAAGCCCACATTTTTGAGAAATGGAGAAACACACCTACTTTTAAACATTATGAAAGACTCGGATATCAACAGGTCTTTTGGATATGCGCAAATATCACAACGCCGACCTTTTCAAGCAGGTGGTTGAAGGAATGAAAGAGGGAGGCTGTGTTCGCAGGGTCCAACAATTCCGCCACCGCTTACGTTAATCGGAGTATGCACGGCTGCATGTTAACGGGAATACCAGTGGAATATTCATTTTCTTTAGCCAGGCAGACAGCAGTAGGAATATTTTCTTTTTCGGCATAAGGGCAAATAACTGAATATTTTGCGCATGTAAACATAGTCATTCTCAGTCTGATGGGCTGTGTCCTAGTCATGTGTTGTTGTTTTTTGCAGTTTTAATACCTGATGAAGATAATTGGCATATATATGTTATTTCAAAATCCACGACTGCATGAGGCCTGTAGAGACACTACTGCTATCTTAATAGCTGTTCCAGAATGCAGCACCATTGACTTGCTGTCTGGAAAACTGCAAGTCTCATCAAAATAGAGTAAAACCACTGTCACCCAACATAATACTAAACCGCCCCGGGGGGGGAAGATTTTCTGCTTTTCCATACAGAATCACATTCTCTAAAGCATTTAAGCTCACATTTTTAGGGGTGAAATGTTTAAACTGAACACTGCTGTCACAAAAAGTGGACGCTTTCAGTGCTTGGCCCTGTCAAAATAAAGGTAAAAGGGGACAGGTTGCTGCTTCTTGCCCTTCGAAATCTTAAGTTGTGTGTTTAGTATTCGTGGCATTGCAGAAAATGGATTTGAAATTGCATTGTACCAATGTGTGGAATTTGTGAGTGAGACATTTTAAAACCAGGAGTTTAACACCATACAGAAAAGAATAAAATAGTACAGTTTAATATTTATTAGGTAACCATTATGTCTCTTCCCCCCCCAGTCTGCATCGTAGCAACAGGTGAGCAATTTACCAGACAGAAATTCAGTGTGGCTCCCTACATATGGTGAAGCGTATTAGGCAGGAAAATGGTGCTAAAAAATGATAATGGCATTGTTTGTGTTTCAGTGTTTCAACTGCAGGAACTTCCGTTTCGCTGATATGAATTTTTTCAGTTTTGTTTTTATTAGTTTAGGCAATATAGTTTCAGTATATTTTTAGTTTTTCTTAAAGGATTTAGTTTTTATTTAGCTTCAGTTTACTAAAAAATATTTTGTACTTCTTATTTTTCTTTTAGTTTACTATAATAGCCCTGGTTCAAATACATGAAAAACAAAAAAGGTAGCGCACTCACATTAGCTCCTGGAGCTCCAGATTCTCCTCTGTGGCCCTTAAAGCCCTGTGTAGGGAGAGAAACAGCAGTGAATCAGTCACAGCAATTTGCACTGCCAGCCTGCTTCATCAGATCCGTTTACTGGTGGTTACTTACCGGGAGTCCCCTGAGCCCCGGGTTTCCTAGTGGTCCGGGTTCACCTTGCTTGCCCTGAAATGAAAACAGAAATAGTAACAGCGTCATTGTCTGGTCACGTTATACTATCACATTTTTCTAAAAATGGACAATGTGTAGTTGTGTTCAAACTTTTTATTCTCTCATCACTGACAAGGTGAACATCTCCATCTACTTACAGGTTCTCCTGGTTCACCTGGTCGGCCATCTTTTCCCATTTTCCCAGCCTGACCCTGCAGATCAACGAAATCCATCATTTAGCTTCTGCGACTGTAAAGGCCTAATTTGCATTTACAACTCAAGACTATTTACACCGCACAGCGGGATCTCTGTGTATATTAATGACGCTGTACATCAATTTATTTTTCTTACGATCAAGCCAGGAAGACCTGGTGGTCCCTGGATTCCTTTGAGACCCTCTTTGCCCTAGTGGAAAACAAACAAACAAAACACAAACAGGTCACCGTCACCGAAGAAAAAGAAATGATTAATGGCCGCTATTACCACACAGGCTTGGCTGACCTACATGCTGGAGGGAAGAGGTTTGTATAATAATGACACATGGGTAATAAGTTTTTCTGAGGGGACAAGTACATGGAGTGCAGCCTGACCTTTTCTCCAGAGGGCCCCGGGAGGCCGGGGGGGCCGGGCTGTCCATCGTTACCCTGAAGAGGAAAGAGACAGTGGCAGTGGAGGTCAACGCAAATAGAAAGCCGTGTGAGTGTGAGACAAAATCCAAACAAATTGCCTTGTTTACAAAAAAAGCTAAAATCATTTCAAGTGCATATTGTGAAACTGAATAAACACAAACTAATAACTTACAGGTTGACCCATTAGGCCAGCGGTACCTGGATGACCAGGGGGTCCTGGGTGACCCTGTCAATGCAGAAGAAAGTGATCAAAACATATTAATTGCATGATTGTCCATAGTTAATCGCAAATTAATCACATTTTTTATCTGTTCAAAATGCACCTTAAAGGGAGATTTGTATTTAAGTTTAAGTATTTAATACTCTTATCATCAAATATGCTGCTTTATGCAAACATATGCATACATTTGTTACTGAAAATCAATTAACAACACAAAACAATGACAGATATTGTCCAGAAACCCTCACAGGTACTGCATTCAGCATATAAAATATGCTCAAATCATAACATGGCAAACTGCAGCCCAACAGGCAACAACAGCTGTCAGTGTGTCAGTGTGCTGACTTGACTATGACTTGCCCCAAACGGCATGTGATTATCATAAAGTGGGCATGTCTGTAAAGGGGAGACTCGTGGGTACCCAGAGAACTCATTTTTATTCACATATCTTGAGGTCAAAGGTCAACGGACCCCTTTGAAAATGACCATGACAGTTTATCCTCGTCAAAATTTAGCTCAACTTCGTAGCATTATTTTGCACTCTTCCTGACATGCTATGACATGGTTGGTACCAAAGTTTGGAGCGTTATTTAGCCTTCTTCCCGACAAGTTAGTATGACATGGTTGGTACCAATCGATTCCTTAAGTCATTTAGTTTCATAAGGTGCCAGGATCTTCACTCTAGCTTGAAAACTGAGCCCGCTACAACCTCCGAAAGATCAAATTGCGTTTACGCATTAAAGAACTTAACGGCGTTAAAACATGTTATATTTGCGTTAACTTTGACAGCTTTAATTGTAATGTTTTTTTTTTTTTAAACACAGAGAGAAAGGAGGGGAAGCGACAGATCAGCGTGAGACTCATGAGTCATAAACAACAAATATACCTTGTCTCCTTTGTCTCCGGGGCCACCGGAGGGTCCTCGATCACCTTTTATACCCTGTGGTGAAAAACAAATAAAAGATCATGTGAAATGTCACATCTCATCTCTCTGAAAAACTGTTTGTCAAAAAGGAAAATAAACCCTCAAAATGCTCAAAATATCACAAAAGGAGGAGGATGTAACAATAGCTTTGTCGTTTCTGAAATACCTTTTTGTTTTCACCCTATTACCTGAACCTTGTGAGGTTAAAATAAAATGTTGACAAAAGCATCTAATTAGCATTTGGCCCCTTGGGAGCAATAAAGGTGCAGTTAGTGTGCAAACTTGCCTTTGCTCCGTCAGCTCCAGGGGGCCCTGGAGCTCCGGCTGTTCCCGACGGGCCCTGTAATGACACGGCAGAGCATCAGTCTCTGTCCGGGTCCCAATCGCTCACTGCTGCCCCCCAGAGGAGGCACAGCTAATGATGCACAAAGAGCCTCTCCATCCGTCACACCAACTGAGACTGATGGTGTCAAACGTGCAGCTTGGACCTCAGGCCTCACTCAGGGCTAATATGGTGGAGACACACTTTATAATGCTCCTTTAAAAGATGAGCAGTCTTTACATTACAGGGGAGAAGGTTGAATATTAATGACTGTGTCCTACTTGGTAACCATCTTGACCGTCCTTCCCCGCAGGTCCCTGGTGTCCTTTGTCCCCCGGGACTCCTGGGAGACCGGGTGGTCCGGCTGGGCCTGCAGGGCAGTCTGAGCAAACATCCTGTAACATGGCAGAGAGACATGTTTGTGATGAAGTGATCGCTCTCAGGATCCGAACATAAAGAGGGTTTGGGGAAAGCTCCTTACCTTCAGATTTAGCTCAGAGATGTCTGCTGCTTTTCCCTGTGAGACGGGGAATGAAAGAGTTAATCAATCAGAGATATTCAATTACAAATTCAATTGGGCCAGATTTTCAAAACCAGAAAATGAAGATGGGTCATTTTCAGCATTTTTTAGCTTTTTGGTAACGACAAATTTTAAACAAATGCAAATGAATGCAGTAAAAAAAATATATATAAATGTTTACTGTTTAGCTTTTAAAATAAAATATTTCATTGGCACATCACAAAGTGCAGAAAGAGAAAAACATTTTTTAAATCCGTACATCCTGCTCGATCGGCACTGTGCATGTGCCACTCAAGAGATGAGAAGGAAGCAAGATGGCTCACTCGTTAGGTACTTCCATACACTATGTAGTTTACATATTTTGTCATATATCAGATTTATGTATGCGATGAGATTAGATAAGATTAGGGCTCTCTATTCAGTAGGCCTCGCTATGCTGTAAGATTAATATTTCCTTCAAGTAGAACAATCCTGAGACCAAAGGAGCATGCATCTATATACTTTTGCCCAAATAGTTTATGTATGTATTGTATTTAAACAGAAAAGTAAAAAAAGAAGGACCTTGGATTTAAAGCATCCACTAAATGGCTACAGAATTTGTACTTTTTCAGCTGTGTTTTAGTTTAGTCTTGCATCATTTGTGTACATTGAGAACATCTGTGTTCATTAATGCATGATTATTCTCTCCTTCATACAGTGTTTAAGAGGACATACTGAAGTGAAGAAGGAACATTCATTACAACCAGTACTTCACTGATACTGGTTGTTCTCTGCTAGTTTCTGTACTTACAGGCTCTCCTTGTGATCCCTTGTCTCCAGGCCTTCCTGGTAAACCCTGCAGTTGGTGCAAAGGAGAAAAAGAAAAAATGATATTCTCTGTAAATTGTACATTATGGAGACCCAAAGTGAGTGCTCCGTAACTCTGGAGTAATAGGAGTGCCATGAAAATGAATAAAAAAAGAAATGTGGAAATATAAAGAAGAATAAAGAATAAATATATGTGGAAATATAAAGAATATCAAAAAATATCAAAATATAAAATAATAATAATTATAAACATTTTCATTTATTTGTTCATTTATTTCTGTATATATTTATATTTATTAAAAATATATACTTATTTATTTATTACATTTCCATTACTCTATTTTTTCTGGCCTTGGCAGAGGTAATTAATGATGTAACCATAAAATTATAAAAAAAATAAATAAAAAATAATCCAATAAAGTTCAAACTCTGCTAACTCCAAAAGTTGTGTACAAACTTTGTTTCATAGTGTCACTTTTCATCAGTGTCCTACAATGAAGGCAGATCAGAGCCTGTTATGTTGCTGTTCTTCAGTCTGAATGAGCCAACTGTCACTTTGGGTGTCCATAGCCATGGACGCATCGGTCTCAGAGTAATAACACATCAAATTATGTATCTATTCATTCATTTATTTATTTATTTTTGGACTCACATTATGTCCCGCTGGGCCCTGAGGACCGGCGACTCCTGGCAGACCCCTCAAGCCCTGAAAGCCAGATAAACACATATTAGAGGAACACATTACTATAGACATAAATATATTCAATATGAATCTTTGGAAAATATTTACCGCAGCTCCAGGTTCCCCATTATTTCCTGGAGGTCCCTACAACAAAAAAAGAAACATTGCACATTTTCAAATGTGTAAATGAATGCACTGGAGGAAGATAATGTGACACTGGTTGGGACTGATGTTGGTACCTGTGGTCCCACTTTGCCTTCTCCTTCAGCACCCCGGTCCCCCGGTAACCCTGGTTCTCCTCGTGACCCGCTTAAACCCTGGGAGAGAAAAAAAAACTTTATTTCACCATCTTCAGATAATGTCAGTTCGGCCGTAATGTTTGGCTAAGAGTCTCACAAAAGTGTCACATTCAGCGATGCCTGCTGATCCCAGAAATACCACCCCGTTTTTCAATTTGTAATGAAAAAAAAAAAAATTTACAATCTGCAGTTGACATTTTGGTACTCAGAAGAGAAAACGTGTCGGTGATGAGGGTGAGCGATTTGACACCATAAATCCAGTAAATGCCCCTGTCCGGCCTCTCCCAGTCTGTGTCCCCGACATCAAGCTCTTCACGGCAAAGCGCCGGTCATAATCAGAGCAACGGTCACAGTGCAGTAGACATAGAAATTGCTTTTGCTGCTTTCAACCAAAATGAATTGTTTTTCTCATCCGTACCAGAAAAATAAGTTTTCACATCAACAAAAGAGCACCTGAGCATGATAAAAAAAAACACACCCCAGGCAACCTAAGCTCTCACACACACACACACACACACACACACACACTTGTTGCAAACTTATAAAACATTACCTTTAGCCCTGGGGGTCCTTGAACTCCTGGTGGTCCTGGTTCCCCCTGTAAAATCACAAATGACATTAAATTGCTTGCCACTCAAACACTGGAATTAAGTCTCCTTTGAATAAGTAATTCAGAGCTGTATGAGTTGTCTGTGCGCACACACACACACACACACACACACACACACACACACACACACACACACACACACACACACACACACACACACACACACACACACACACACACGTAGTGAGGCCTCAGGGCCGCACCTGGCAGCTGTAAAAAAAAAAAAAAACAGAGCTGCTGTGAGCCAAATGTGCTGCACTCCTGTGTTGCTTTAATGCGATATGTCTTAACAATGTTTTTCCTGTTTGCTCCTGCCTCGTCAGCAGGACGGCCACATGTCTGGGGTGAAAAATTGATGAAGAAGCATGTTGAGCTGCAGCGCTAAAATGTGCCTACCCAGGCTCATTTTCGTCCCATACAGCTGCTCATATTGTGTTGTGGTTCAACAGGCAGGCAGATGTTTACAAGCAGAACACATGTGGAACACAAGAGACTGTTCACAGGCTAATGAGGTTTCTATTACTGTTGAAAGTGAGCTGATGAATATTTCTATTATCACAAATTTCCTGTGATTTATAATCAGGGCTGTACTTGACCAAAGAAATTCTTAGTCGAACAAAGCGCGATTTAAGCTCGCCGCATTTGCGAGGGTCGCGAGTGACAGCCAAAGTGACGTCACACCATCAGACACAGCCCTTCGCGGGGGTTTCATGAGATCCAAATTTGTCTAACTACACGGACGTGGATGGCAGAGAAAACGGAGAACTTTGAGGAGCTTTGAGGATGTCTGTTGTTTGCCGCTAGAAGAAATCTGCACAGAGTATAAAAGATCCAAACGTTTCCTTGTCACAATTCCACGTCAGTTCTTGTTCATGCGACCGTCCTTGTGGAAAGTACAACCAAGGATTAACACTCGTACTGTTTTGTAGACTAATCGATTAGTTGATTTAATCAACAGATCTGTAAAACTGAGTTTCTCTACAAAGAATCACACAAAAGCATCACTTTAAATCTTGTGTTTACCAGAGATGTGCTCATAAGTTTCTTGGAAATAAGTCGTTTAGCATGAAAAAAAGCCTAAAAAATGACTAAACGACTTAAGAAATCATAGTCGACTAAGACCAAAACGACCATTCAGTCGACTAAGAGGGGGTAGCTCAACATATAATCATGCACAGCACTACTTTAATAACCTTTACTTTTGGTAAACTTAGCACTGACCTGCTGGTGGACCCTCACAAACTTTATATTACTTTACACAAAACTGTATTTCAACTTCTAGTGGAGATCAAAAGATACTAAATATATCAGGAAATGTGTAGAAAATGAAGCGCAAGACATCTAGAATATTTGCATTTGATGGTATGTTGCAACTATAAAAACATAGAGTCTAATGTTTGAATATTTCACTCCGTAAAAATCATATTTATATTCAGTGAGTAGTTCGAATAAGATGTTACACAATATGTATAGGACAGGACGGTGGAATCAGATGACTTTTCCAGCCTTAAAGCTAGTTACAGGAAAATAAAATGGAACAGCTGGATTAACAGATTTTTGGTTACCACAGTGGAAACAACATTTATTTATCTAGGTCTTGGTTGAAAACAGTGTATCCTTTAAATAGTAGTAGTGAATGAAAAACTAGACAAATAATCCCCAATTTGACCAAACATGTAGTTCATTTTTCATAAATAAATGTAACTTTAATTTGTTGGCTGTATCCCTTTAAATGCCACATAACTTACATATACTGTACATTAAATAAAACTGTTACTAAAAACATGACTAAATATTATTCAGCAAAAACAGAAGCATATAGTGAAGTTGTAAATACAATGTGACAGAAAGAAATGTGTGTCTTACATTTTTCCCCTCTTTCCCCTTCCCTGGTGGTCCGGGGGGTCCAGTCAAACCAGGATCTCCGGGTGGGCCTGAGGGACCTGCTTGCCCTGGTTTACCTGATTCACCCTAAAATAAATATTCAGAATCAGCTTTAATGGCAAGTAAGTTTAAACACATAAAACTAATTCGACTCCGGTATTATGCTGCTCTCAATGTACATGCACAGAAATACACATGTGGCTAAAAAGAGGGACAACAAAGCTGAAGAAGGTAAACATAAACATTTATTACACAGCGTTGTTGAATACTCAATTCTGATTTGTTAATCACGGCGTTCTGCGGTCTGTTATTTCTTTATAGCAGACCGTTGCTATGGGCACAGTTCTGATGTTGGACTCTGGCGGACCGAATTCGTGTAAAACGATTGATTTCTTCAGTAAGTAGCCGTGTAATAAGTGGGAAAATGTACTGCTAGCGGATCATTGTTGTGAAAGAAACTCTTTCTTTCACAACAAAGACCGGCTCGCTGTACATTATCCCTTACTTAACTACTAGAGAGCGCAACACCAAGGCTGCCATTCACAGCACCATCTTGAAACTACGCCTAACTTCATGTTACAATAAAAAAAATAACTTTATTGTCTCTCAAGGCTACGACAGGTACACCAGTAGGTGCCTTAGGGCACTTTCACAAGCCATAGTTCATTTGACTAGTCTGAATCAGAGTGAAATTGATACTTTTGGTTCATTTTCTATCCAACCAAAAAAACAAATAATGAGCTGAGGGGGAGTGTACGAAGGAGCAAATTTATCTTTTTTATCTCGAGAGATGCCACTTCAATGCAGGGAATCGCGGACTTTGATATATTGCTGTTGAATTGTTTTCACTTTGACTCAGCACTGATCTACTGTGCACATTAAATCCCTTCTCCTCCAGTTTATCTTGAATTTCTTTATAAACGTCATTATTTTTGTGGACTATTTAGCACATTCTGTATGTTCTCTTTGACCCAGACGTCAAGCAAACATCAGACTTCTGCAGAAGTCCAAGTCAGTTCTCTCCCACTCGTGTTAACCTGTCGTTTACCTGTGTCCATTTAACAAATGTCACACATGCAGCCTGCATTTTGGTTCGCTTGGAAACGGTCCGAGAGCAACTCTTGCAAGCGACCCTGGACTGGCTGTTATGGTTCGCACCAGAGTACGATTACTGTGTTCACAACTGCCCAAACAAACGGCACCAGAGTTCGTATAAAATGTTGACTAAATGTTGGCTTGTGAAAGCGCCCTTATATACTCTTACGTGAAACCTTTGACTTCTACATTGTGTGTTGTTTCTACTTGTCATGGCAGGTTTTATTCTACTGTATGTGTAATACTTTGCATTGTGATTGGAGGAGCCTTGTTTATAACCACACCGTCTCTCCCATCAAACAGAAATGTATCATGTCCTGGTAAACTACTATACTGTAGGGGAGTGAACAGTAATGACACGGTGGGGAACATAATCAAATGACACTGCAGTAACTTGTTGGAAAAAGGCAAAAATAAAACAAAGAGAATGAACAGAGAAAATGAAAAAGCCAAGAGAGACAGTAGAAAGAAACTCCACAGCTACGTGTAGCTGCTTCTGCTGCAAGGAATTGAAAACTCAAAGGCTTCTCTCTGCTCAAACAATAACGGAGGACATTCAAGGTCATCTCTGCAGACTTATTTTCACTCTGCATCACCGAACCCATCCCGAACATAGTCTGAATAGTTTCAAAAGAACATCTAAACAAATAGCTTTTAAAAATAGATGACTGACCTTGTCTCCTCTCTGTCCGGCTACACCGGGAGGCCCGATGATCCCTGGTATGCCCTACAAGACAAACAACTGGTACTGAAGTGATCTGTGGCTACTGTTCATATTTCATACTGTAGTCACAATCACAGAAAGCAGGCATCGATGACTTCCACCTTAAATTCATCTCAAAAGGTTTAGAAAAAGACTTACCACATTCCCTGGTAACCCACGAGGACCTGGAGGACCAACTATGCCAGGTGGACCCTGGGAGAAAAAGCATCATATTACACTACAGTACATCTTTCCATTTTGGTGTGAAAAGGTGTATTACATTTAAATCAGACAACGTACAGGGTCTCCAACACGTCCGGTCTCTCCCGTAGCTCCATTTTCACCTTTAGGACCCTGGAATAAAAAATGACAAATTAGACATATTCCACTTAAAATCATTTTTAACAGTGCTACACCGACTGGGAGTACAGGATCACTAGCATCTTACCGGCAGTCCAGGTGGTCCCTTAAAGCCTTGTTCACCAGGTAACCCTCTTTGACCCTTCAGGAGAAGACACATGAATTAACAAAGGTGTTTTATAATAGTTTTAATAAAAGATACGTTCAATTTTGTGGATAAAAACAACATCAATGCATGAAGAATTCAAGGTTGAAGCACAGGGGAGGCGCCCTGGGCCATGTTTTTAAATCCCATCTTAAAACACATTTATATTCTCTGGCTTTTAACTCATTGTGAGAGTTACCTTTCTTTATTGTTCTTTGTCTTTTAAACATGTCTTTTGTGTTTTTACCGAGTTGTTTTCATGGTTTTTTGCTACATTTTGATTGTACGGCACTTTTGCTGTTTTTAAATGTGCTATATAAATACATTTTGATTGGATTGGAAGACTTACTACAATATTCTGTGACAGTCTTCATAGTGTGCTTGAGAAAGTCAAACATAATGGAACTAGATACTAACATTTGTAAGTGTGTGTGTGTGTGTGTGTGTGTGTGTTAATTATTATACATAATGTATTTGTGCAGATAAATGTTTTTATGCTGCTTCCTGGGCTACTCCAACCTAAATATACCAATATAGTATGCATGCTATTCTGGTCCACCTAATATACTGTACATCTATAAACTGCAATGGCTAGAGAACCAGGTCAGTGCATTACCGTCTCTTACAGTTTAATTTACTTAACCCAGTTAAAGAAGGCCCCTGAGCTCCCATGTTACAGCAGGACTGCTTCACCATCGTGATACTGAATCTCTACTGACATCTAGTGGACACCGCTGCATATTGACAAAACTGGTTTTGTTCCAATAAAGCACTGGTTCCCAACCTGGGGGTCCGACCCCAAAAGCTTCACGTGGGGGTCGCCAGGCCTTCTTGATTTTGAGGGGTGTAAGACAACTTTAAAAAAAAATATATACAGTTGGTCTGTATCTCAGCATTTCATTCATTTCTGTGAAGAAACTGAAATTGTTATTTTTACGGAGTGGATTATTATTTAAGCTATAAACAGGTTCTCTCTGTTAAACAGCCAAAATATGTAGAAAAAAAAATGTTGAAAACTAGAAGTGCACTCGGAGAGCGCAGACCTCCGCCAGGGCAGGTTTCATGTACGTCGCTGCCCCCCTGTGGTGGCCTGTGGTGTTAATGCACAGGCTGAGTGAAGTTATTAAAAAAGATTCCCGAAGCCAGATAATGATCCGGATCGCCACCAAAATCGAATGGATTGTTCATTGTGCCACAACCCACCCCTCCAAAAAATGTCATTCAAATCCATTGCGGACTTTTGGAGTTATCATCCAAACGGACAAACCAACAAACAAACAAACCAACAAACCACAAACCAACGTCAGTGAAAACATAACCTCCTTCCTAGGCCTTTGTCCTTGGTGGAGGTAAAAATGAGAAATGAGGAAAAGCTCACCGCCTCTCCTGGGTTCCCTTGTTCCCCCTTTTCTCCCTTTTCTCCAGGTACTCCCTACAGGCAAGGACAAACAATACAAATAGAAGTTTTAATGTAAAACAAAAAAGTAGGGGGAAAAGAAGAGGAAAAACAGAAGATATAACTCTTAAACTCTTTAGAAATCTATACATCATATACAAAACCACATATCTATGTTTGAAGCATCAACTAAAAACAAAAAAATAGCCATCTCTATTATTACAATAATCTTATAAGAGAATTTGGTCTGTATAATAAAATAAGTCTACTCACAGGTTCTCCAGGCTCAGGGATGACATTTGCCACCTGTGAAGAAAAATCAGACAGCAGATAATTTGCTGAGTCAAACAGAATCACTTCCTCCACGTCCTCCATCATAGTTATGTTAGAAAATTGCAGACTAGACATGCAAACTAGAAATTTTGACTCACATTTCCTGGAATGCCGGGTAGTCCTCTAGCTCCCACTTCACCCTGAGATAAGAGACAATATGTTCACACTGTCTGCACTAATGACATTATAATAGCTGCAGGGTGACCATTACTGAGACAGAACAGAGCACCACTGTAACTACTGCAACACGGTGGGATACACAGCGATAATTCATTACAGTTACAGCTACGATCTGTACTGTATTGCAACCTTTGAATGTATATATTGTACACTGCTAAACAGAAATGTTTTTAAATTTCAACTGCACCTTAGATTATTCATTTGTACATATTGATTTATTACTTGTATATAGAGCCAATACAACTCAGCAAACATGCAATATCTTACTGTTTTTTATAGGTCACAGCAAATGCTTATTTTCTATTTATACTATATATTTTTACTCATCTTTATTTTCATTACTGTTTGATATAATATGCACCATGAGGATTGCTACTTAATATTGTTGTACTTTGTGCAATGACAATAAAGAAATTATATTCTATTTGTTTTTGAATACGCTTGACATTTAATTTGACCTTATACAGTATATGAAACAGGTTCCTTATTTCTTATTTACCTTGTCGCCCTTGTCACCTTTTGGCCCAAGTGGTCCATCCTGTCCTCTTTCTCCCTAGGAAAGAGAAGCCAAAATCTAAATTAGATACATTTCTACAGATCACAGACCAGATCTGCACTTTAAACCTGAAAATGAATATGAGATGCAGCTCAGCACTGTGTGTCAAGTTGTTCTAGTCATAAAGCAGGCAGTGGTGGCCTAAAGGTTAGAGAAGCGAGCTTGTGACCGGAAGGTCGTCGGTTCAATC
>CAKAOH010001700.1:31143-145905 GCA_916701665.1 Sebastiscus tertius
TCTCCCTAGGAAAGAGAAGCCAAAATCTAAATTAGATACATTTCTACAGATCACAGACCAGATCTGGACTTTAACATGTTCCACTCCCCCTTCTTTTTCATAGACCCATTGTACCCAGGTACAGGGGGTCTTTAGGGAAAGATATCAGGTCAACAGTAGATGTCACATAGAAGTGGTGTACATCATCTGAAATCTGGGAACCTGAAGATTAATTTGAGATGCAGCTCAGCATTGTGTCAAGTTGTTCTAGTCATAAAGCAGGCAGTGGTGGCCTAAAGGTTAGAGAAGCGAGCTTGTGACCGGAAGGTCGTCGGTTCAATCAAAATGAAAAAACAGCGCTTGCCCCTTCCTAATTACCACCACCGAGGTGCCCTTGCGCAAGGCCCTTAACCCCAACCGCTCCAGTGGAGCTGCGCAGTGGCCAGCAGATCAAACTGTGGTTGTACTGGGCAGCTAATAGGTGTGAATGTGTAAATGTGTGAATGTGATCAGGGCATTCCTGAAAAAGAGAGCATTGCTCTCAGTGAATCTCCTCTGAATAAATACTAATAAAAAAAAAACAAAAAACAAATAAAAAATAATTAATTCTAATAAATTGTGAAAGTGTATAAGGGTTTAGAACATTATGATAGAAGTATATGATGTCCGTTCCCATGCTTTATTATGTCTCATAAGTTGTTTTTGGGATACCATTTGTTACACAGATTTTGTGCTAAATTTAACCATTTTTTACCACTTGAGAATTGATGAAAAAAAAAATAATAATCCCTCCAAAATACCACATTAAGACACCAAGACCTTGAGGGACACCATAGAAAAAGCCATGCTATGATTTGGTATCAAAAACTTTTGACATTTTGGAGACTTCTGCAAGACATTTTTCTGATTAGCTGGCGAGCACTTCTGTTCTGGAAACTGCTCAAAAGCCCCCTTATTGTCAATCTAGCTCGGAAAGCCATCCATCCTCTGAATGCTCTAGGTCTATAGTTTGTTGCTGTAAAGTTTCATGAGGCTGTGATTATCCTAGAGGTCACCACAGGCCATTTTGTACAGTGAGGTCAAGTTTCAAAAAAATGGTCTCACTAAAATGAAATGGCTACTATGGGGACTAACATCATCACACATGAATACAGTTGGGCTCCTTGGATCCACAAGAGTCTCAGCTTTAAAGTGACAATTCATGTGATTCCAAGACGGTTTAGGGACCCCAGTATGCAGAAATATTCAATCACATCATTTTAGAATAGGTGAAAATAACATTTATACTGCATTCAAAAAAGGCATGTTTTTGCTCCAAACTGCATGTGATTATCATAAAGTGGGCATGTCTGTAAAGGGGAGACTCGTGGGTACCCATAGAACCCATTTCCATCCACATATCTTGAGGTCAGAGATCAAGGGACCCCTTTGAAAATAGCCGTGCCAGTTTTAAAATTTAGCGTAACTTCATAGCGTTATTTATCCTCCTTCCCGACATGTTATAACACGGTTGGTACCGATGGATTCCTTAGGTTTTCTAGTTTCATATGATACTTTCACTGTAGCTCTAAAACTGAGCCCGCTACAGCCTGAGGAAAAAATTAAGTTGGGCGAGGCCACCGGCGCCCTCAAGGAGTGGAAGAGGTTAATGCAGGCAAATGGGAACTTTTTTAATTGGAAGTAGGAAGTCAAGAGCAGAGCGTCTCAAAGGGGAATTTGGGGACACCCAGCAGCCCTTGAGGGCGTCCCAGGAGGTTAACCCAACTGAATTAGGAACAGTTCATTTCACTGGAGTTTAATTTACCAGACATGTTGTATAATAATATAAGAGTGTCCCTTTAAAAGGATGTCTCTCCCATGCACATTTGTAGATATTACACAATACTAAATCAACAACATAGCACAAAAGCTGTGAATGAACCTGATAAAAAAAGTAGTCACACCTACCGGAATACCCCTGTCTCCTCTTACTCCAACACCACCTATTTGACCCGGGGAACCAGCTTCTCCCTGTACAACAACAACAACAACATACATAGATGTGAGATGACAAACTATGTTTCATTATCTTACAAAATATCAAACAAAAAAAATGCATCAACAGCTGTGAACTCACTCTCTCCCCCGGAGGTCCTCTTGGTCCGGGAGGCCCATCATCACCCTGGGGAGAAGAAAGGCAGGCAGCCATTAAAATGTCAGATTTGCATAAAGAAAACACACACATGCTATCTCATAACCTGCATATGTCTTCCTCAGTCATGTCCGGTGTGTTTCCTCGGTACATTATGAAGTCACATTACCTTAGTTCCAGGCTTGCTGGGAAAACCATCTGCTCCGCGCTCTCCCCTGGGCCCCTTCAGAGACACAAGATTTTCCATTTAGATGTTTGTTCAAAAACCTGCATTCGCCAGGAACATTTGCCAGAAGCTGTATGTAGTAAGAGGTAAACCCACCACAACTCAGTTTAGCCACTGCATTAAATGTATTGTGTCAATTAAATGCTATGTTTCTATTTGTTTTGCTTGTACTGGTCGTCATTTAGACTCTCAGTACTTTTGTAGCTTTGACTGAATCTCCTGCTTCCCTGTTTGTACTTTCAAATATCTGCTTTTTTTACTGTTTCGCTTCCAGCTGCATAGACACTTGTTAGCATTAAGCACACAACCTACGCACCGAGTTATTCCTTGAAGGAGTTTGCTATTTGTATAACATATTCTGGTTTAAAAACCATCTTAAAAATACAGAATTCCTTGGGGCGCCGCTGTAGCTCACCTGGTAGCGCAGGTGCCTCATATACAATACCAAGGCTGAGTCCTTACAGCAGCGGTAATGTCATCCCCTCTCTCTCCCTCTTTCAACACTGTCTCTGTCACTATCTAATAAAAGGCATAAAAAGCTAAAAACAAAAAAATCTTTAAAAAAAAAAAAAACAGAATTCCTCAATGCTTTGGCTGCATTCATCTTTTTTTGTTCATTTGATGGCAGAATCCACAACAAGCTGAACAACACATGTGTTTTACTTATTGTGGCCTTAGAAAGTTGCCATGGCTAACGTGGTGAGACACAAAGCAACATTAGCATCCATTTGAAGTCGTGCTTTTGGCCATCTGATGAACCCAAGTCCAATATTCCCTATCCTTATAGCTTTGTTGTCGTGTTCACTGTTCACTGGTAATTGCTAACTTTGTGTGTTATTTTGCAGCATACAGTTCAGTTTCATTGAAAATGGCTGCCTGGAAACGATGTTGATGAGAGCAGCGATACTGAATCAAAACAGTACAGTTGAAGGCCCTAAAACCAAAACACTAATAATGTCCATAAAGCTGAGCAGAACTGCAGATTTGGGTGACAATTCTCTGTGGCTTCATCCCTATAAGAGACTCCTTTCATATTATACATGGCATACAATGTTTCTTTGGTGCAGCTTTAAAGTGTCACAGCAAGTCACGGCAAAAGAAAGAAAATAATTTGATTCTAAAAGGTCTCATACTGACCATGGCACCGTCATTTCCAGGAAGACCGTCCAGACCATCTTTACCAGGAAGACCCTTTGAAGATCAGTGACGAAAGGTTGACATTTAGTGACGTGAGCAGAGAAAGAAAGAGTTTGAATACCTACTGTATGACTGAAAGTAGCATTAACAACAAATGGTTATATTTGAGAATACAAGGCAGACTCACAGGTTTTCCAGACTCTCCAGGTTTGCCTGAAAATCCTATTTCACCAGGTAGACCCTTCATAAAGAAATAACAGGTTATTCATTAACTTGTTGCCAAAATAAACATCATATTTAAGAATTAGTGTGTCCTGATCTGTGTGCCTGGTCACTTACAGGAGGTCCAGTATGTCCTTGGTTTCCTGGTGGCCCACTTGGACCCTGAGGACCCTACAAAATAAAAAATAATATCAGTAAAAATGTATATCACTTGACCATTATCTCATAAATACACACATAACGTAGGCTTTTGAAGGCATCTACTGTATATTTTTGGATAAAAAGGCAATATGTTTATTTTCTTGCTAAATATTTTCAATACAAATATTCATATTTTCCCCAAGAACTGTATTCATATGTACTTCTACGAGATACTGTGCATTAGTACCCGTGAGCAGCCACTAGAGGGGGGTATCACAGCACTGTTTACAGCTCATTCAACCTTGAATACCACTTGAAGACAGGTGTATTTCTATTTTGCTCCAGGGAGCAGTTTGGAAAATTAATTGACATAACTTGTTGGTTTTAATCTAGCCTGTTTGTTTTCCCTCTATTAAAACACACAGTGAAGACACCTTTGAGAGCACTGTAATTCTGTGCTTTGTGGGTCAAATATTGAGCAAACTGCACAATTAAAATACCAAATTAATTCTCCTCGGTTCTCCTTGAGAAGTCATTGATGTGCAAGAACAATCACTGATATAAATAAGAGGTCATTTTAAACAAGTGTATTACATGTATGTGTGTACATTTTGCTAGTCATGAAAGTGAATTTGTTCTTACAGGGGGTCCAGGAAGGCCATCCACTCCAGGCAGTCCACTTTCACCTTTTTTTCCCTGAAAGACAAACATTTAAATTCAATTAAAATACCAAATTAAAAGACATTCAATGCACAAGAGGAGTTGTTTCTAGGTGTTGGTGAGGACGCTGAAGTAATGTCCTCCTTATTTTTCCTACATTTAGGAAGATTTATCAACTATGAGAGTTTATACAACTTAATATTTTTAAATCCTACTAAAGTTTCATTTTTTTAGGCCCATTCCAGTATTTTTAAACCCAGTATTATTCTACTAGGATTCAGGCTTTTTCTCCACCAGAATTTGGTAGGATAGAGACCTTTTAAACAGCATTTGGACCTCAAAGCTGGTACATAGAAAATACATGGTACATGAGAGACAGAGACAAATTCTAAGATAGTCATTGTATTTGTATTTAGTTAGATGTGTTGAGCTAATAAGTAGTTCTGCTCTCCAAAACCAAAGCAAAATAACTACATATTTGGTAATAAATGAATTAATACTATAATCTAACATCTTTCACTCATTTTAACATATAAAAGAATTATCATGTCATAAAATTGTTTCATTCCTGCACAAATATGTGTGGGCTCGTCTAGAAGACGTCAACACATGCAAATAGACAAAACGTAAGTAAATACAGAAAACATATTCACTTATTATACAACATATGCACAGAATTTAGCTAGACAAAACGCTGCAAATAGAGAAAATACAACCAATTATAGTCACCTGCAAACACACCTGTAGGTACCACGGAAACGGTTTCTCAGGGGACACTAAAAGGTGATACACATGGGTCGGCTATCCGTCAGTGGTTTTGGAAAATGATCTTAAGTCGTGTTACGTTGTCTTTATTTAAACATTGTGATCGCATGATTCAGACATTATTGCAGAGATCTGCTCTTAAACTAGCGTTAGCCTTTTTCTTACGTGCAAATTCAGCCGTGTGCATCACTTTTTAGTGTCCCCTGTCGACTAAACCATTTCCGTTGTGTTGCGTGCCACCTGCAGCTCGATTCTCTATTTGGTTGTGTATTTTCTATTTGCTGCGTTTTGTCTAAATGCTGCACATGTGTTGTCAAATTGGTTAAGATGTTTGACCTGACAAGGCCATCGCAGATTAAACTACCTTCAAATCATATTTAAAAAGTATTAAATTAATTTATCATGTTGATTGCAATATAGATATTAATAGTAAACGGACAGAAAGCATTTACTCCCCTATGAACTATAGACTCTAAATAGCCAAAAATAAAGATATCTTTCCTAAACAAAATAGTTAAAATGGACAACAAAGCTAAAAGTAAAAATTCTGTCAATGGATTAGGGCTGGGCGATATGGAGAAAATCAAATATCGATATCAATAATGCAACAATATTGTAGGGTTGATCAGTTGTGCTTTTACAAAATATTTACACAATGAGATTTTTTTTATAAATAATCATCAGTAATGTGGATATAATGACCAAGTGGGTAAAGACGAATAATAGCTAACAGCTATACCGTCTCGTAGGTTCTGAAAATTACATCCCTTTACTGTAATGCAGCTTTTAAAACCAGGAAAAAACGACAATTATGCCACAATTACGTATCCGAAATCTAAGACAATACCTAGTTTCATGTCCCGATATCGATACAATATCAATATATTGCCCAGCCCTACTCTGGATTCTGTTTTTCCTTTGCATTCCTGTCACATTTTCATACAACTGTCCACAGAAAAATCCTGGCACATGCTCTTTAATTTATTTTTCCTCATATGTTCGTTGGTGCTGTCCTCCAGCTCAGCCTGCCCTCAGCTGTCTGTCATATCAGGAGGATAGAGGTGAATAGACAGGCCTCAGCAGACGGTGACACACACGACTGATGAGAGCTTTGCTGCAGTGGAGGTGAGAGTGGCTCAATCTATACCAACTCAACCATACAGCCAACTCTATCAGCTCTGGCAGCAGTGGAGACCACCCTATTATCGCAGCTCTCAGCCTACCTTCACCTCCACTCACACTCTCTCCCTGAGCGTCTTCAGCTGAGGTATAACAACACTAAACCTGGAGAAAATAGGTCAAGCTCCTCACCATATGTTTTTTTTTTTTTTTTTTTTTTACTTTGGAAAGCCTCCCACGGGGCTGTAAAATACTTCAGCGGGACCTCCAATGATATTACAAAATAAAAGCAGAGCTGCACAGTGGGAGATTTTCTAGATATGGTGGAATCGGAACCCGATGTGATCGCTTTATTCGTATTAATAAACTATAAATCCCTCGCTCTCAGAGAAGCTGAGAGCTGGCTGAGGACAGAGTGCATTCTGGTGCTAGAAAAGTCTTTCATTCAGGCCCAGAGGAGGTTTGCCTTGCCTCTGGTGCCCAGCTGAGCAGCTGCAAATGTTGATTCCAACATATTGCTAATGAGAAGTTAATTGCTCCCGGTAGAGCTGGGGAATGGAGGTCACTATCTTTGTTAATGTTTTGGAAGAACAAATCATGTAGAACCCCTGTGCCTGTTTTAATTACACACTGCAGTGTGATGGGACCAGTGTGGGGGGAGACAGAGGAGAAATTAATATGAGAGACGAGGGACACTTTTTGTAGATAATTCTACAAGCACTGATAACAGCTACAGTATCAGCTCTCATTAGCATGAGGAATAAATATCAGTTTTCTTCATTCTAAATAATCCCATTGGAACATGATAAGTACAGTTATGGGAGCACAGTATAAACTTCCAATTACTGCAGATTAGAGTTTTGTCCGACAAGAGCTTCTCTGGAGGCGAAGTAATCTAATTTTAGTCAAAACTCAGTGGACCAAAGCAGCAAAAAAAGCACAGAATTGTACACAATGCATGACAATATGTCTTATCATTTTCTTTTCTCTCATTATCACAGAATCATTGTTTTGTGATTTAAACAGGTTTGGTTTTCTTGTGATCACAAAAATAGTCATTGTGTTGCAAGAAGGCGGTTTCTATTTTTCTCCGTGATTACAAAGAAATTCCCTTGTGATACAAACCTGTCTCCTTTAAATTACATGTATGTACTATACTTGTTTTTCCAATTATGTTTAGATGGGAGACATAATTGCTGCAGGAGACAGCTCGCATCCTGAGTCCTGGTTGTGGTTATATTTAGGCAACAAAAGCCCTTTCGTTAAGGTTAATGAAAGATCGGGGATTTGATGTAAATAAAATAAGCACGTTGCATCTTGTGCTTCAAGGCACTGTTGACTTTTTAGTGTTGATAAAAGACAAAGATCTTTCCCTAACCTTAAAGGATAACTTTGGTATTTTTCAACCTGGGCCCCATTTACCCATGTTGTCGTGTCTAAGTGTCTAAAGGGGACAACACTTTTTGAAATTGGTCCAGTATTAAGGGAGAACGCTGCAGCCGCCAGTCGCTAGAGAAAACAAGAAATGTAATGTAATCGTTTGGGGCAACCTGGCACTGTAAGTTTACGTTCACTAAAAGTGCTTGTTGAACCTACAGATAAATAAAACACTTTTCTTACCTTTCACTTTCAGTTTGTCATTGTGTCATGTGACTTGTAGACACGGCGGTGGAAATGTGAGTGGGAGAGAGGAGTGCCTGGTGGTACCAGGTTGCCCCAAAAGGTTACATTAGAACTTGTTTAGCAGCTGCAGCGCTCTCCTTCAATACTGAACCAGTTTCAAAAAGTGTTGTCCCCATTAGTCACAAAAACATGGGAAAATATGGTCCAGGTTGACAAATATCAAAGTTACCCTTTAACTAAGTGTGTGGGCATTCCAGACATTCATTAATAATGTTTCCTAATTCAATCCAGACGCATCAAGTTTCTCTCAAAACATTTTTGCTCTTAGAATTTAGTAATGTAGTAGTATATAAATGTAATTTGTAGGAGACAAGGTTGCATGAGTCTTTAATGTTGTGATCATAAAATAATGAAACAAACTTTTCACAACTTGTCACTTTACATCACGTGATAATGTCCTGTTTGGCCTACCAGTCGGACCGTCCTGTAAGTATAATTAACCTGTTTTCTACAGATTCTGTCTGCTTCAGTGCAACCTTATCCTGACCTCAACATGGCTCAATACATAAACCAGGTTATGTTTATGTTTAGGGTTATATGAGGACAAGTATTATGGGATAAGGTTAATGTAAAGGTCTGCCATATGAGAAACTGGGGGTGATTTGTATGCAGACTGAGAAGTCCTGGCTCAGAGGCTGAAGTCACATCTGATTGAGTCTTGCCATGCAGCGTTACAAGTTCATGGTTCAAGTTAATGGTTCCGTCAGACTGCAGATGTGCCGTAATGTGCCTAAATCGTGAATGTAAAGTGCATGAATAAAAAGAAAGGATGAAAGATTGCCACTAGCGCTCCTTTTTCCCCAATGATATAACTCAACCATTAAGATTCGTTCTACCTCTAGAACAGTTTTCTTCTGAGAAATGTTGATATGAGAAATGCATAGATATGAACACACTCTGAAGCCAGAAACAACAGAAAGTGAGCTACACATGTGCAGGTATTTAACGACTATGTACTCTTTTGAGCATCTCCTGGTACAGTATATGGTCTGAAGTGATGAAGAAATGTGGAGGAGAAATGTCTTGCATCAAAATGAGATTCTTACCCTCTGGCCGAACTCTCCAGGTTCCCCAGGTAGACCCTGCATACCCGGAGGACCCTGAGGAACAAAATGTTCAGCTATAGTTCAAACTGGTGCTTTCATGAAGTGCTCAGCACTACATCTGAACAGGTGGTTTTTCCACAATAACAAAATACCAACAGCTAAACAGCAGGAAAGAGGAAGTAATGAATCATGATCCTTACATGAGGCCCCGGGGGTCCGTCGGCCCCTGGAGGCCCAGGAGCTCCAGGATCTCCCTAAAACAGGTCAAACACGGTATGTATTACACATATTATTATATACATAATATAACATCTGTTACTATTTGAGATTACAGTTACAGCTTAGATTGTTTTGTTGACATTTGTATAGTCCATAGTGATGTATGTAGTTGTTACTGTGTTTGCATTTTTCATGATTGTAATTAACACTGCATTAATCTGCTACTCAATTACTTTCGTAATACAGTTAATTATGCTTTATGATAATTAATACTATGAGGTAGTCTTTAAATCTTTACTTCCCTGTTAATGAACATGATAAACTATTTAATTATTGAACAATTACTCACCCTTTCACCCCGTAAGCCTTCTTTTTGATGCTGAAATTAAAAGAAAAGATGAACAAATAATCAAATTATGTTGTTTTTAAATGAGTAAAATCACTGACAGATTCATTGGACTAATAATTGTGAATAAATGAGGCCATATGAGGACAATACAACTGGCAAATTTTATCTCACACCAATGGTATCTTTAATGTTTCACAGCACATTTGACATAAAAAAATAATTTCTATGGCTGAAAAATTGCTTCTTCTGTCCTTCATACGGCTGCAACTAAAGATTTTTCTCATTATTTTCATTAATCGTTTTATCTATAAAATATCAGAAAATAGTTGTTTTTTTCTTAAAAAAGGCTCATTACATTACCAGCACAATGAGAAATATTCAAAGTGGTTGTTTTATAAAACCAAAAATTTAAAACCCAAAGAAATTCTGTTTACTGTCATAGATGACGAAGAAAGGCATCATATTTTTTAAACATTTCTGTCATTTTTGCTTGAAAATGACTGAAATAATAAATCGATTATCAAAATAGCTGCCTGTCAATCAACTAATAATCAATCTTGTCCATGATAATCTGATGTTTTAAGTAATGATCATAAAAATGCATAACTGATCATAGATGAAATGCATGATGTAAACTTTAATTATGTTTTTTAAAAGTGCTGGTCATCTTTCTAACTCCATGATGTTCTTGATCACTAAACAAGCCTGTAATTGGTTATCCTTTTGGTCTATTTTTGGTACTCACCACATCCCCAGGTAATCCGGGAAGGCCTCTCTCCCCCTGTGACGTAGTACACACAACAAAGATAGAAAAAAAACCCCGTCATTAGGATCAAGAGACACCTTGAGGGTAATATGGTAATGATATGCCAACGACCATAATTTATGAGATGACACACGTGTACTTATTGTAGGCTTAAAGGAAAGTGAAACTTATGGTTAAAGCGCCATGGGAATGATTTGTGCATGTGTGTGTATGCGTGCATCCTTGTGCATGCATATGGGTGTGGTATAAGCATGTGTGCACCACTGGAAGACTCATCAAAGTCCGTAATTACAGACAGACAAATGAGCTCTGAATTTTATTTTCTCAGACAAACGAGTGGGCTGACTTTGATGGTACGCGGAGGAGACTGAGGAATGTCTGGAGAGAGAGCAGACAGTAGCTCGAAAAACTGATGATACCTCTTTGAAATGATTTATATCAGCGCAGTTTAATAACACGATGCTTACGGCAATATCCTCTTTGAATTGTTTTTAATCAAGTGAGCGGGGTGTTTTGCATAAAGCACAGGAGGGAACGGACTCGTACCTTAATGCCTTTAACTCCGCTGGGTCCGGATGCACCAGCCAGTCCTCTCAAACCCTGATCAATTTAAGGCAAAAGCTTCATTAATAGAAAAGTGACTCACCAAATATGTCACAGATTAATATCTGTGGTCTGTTTGTGAGTGCATGATCTTTAAAACAGAGGATTACAACTTACATCTTTCCCAGGAAAACCAGGTTTGCCAGGAAATCCATCCACACCTGCCTCGCCCTGAAATAGAAACAAGGGGTAGAGGAAAGCATAATATAAAGTGTTGCTAACTTTTGAAGACAATATAAGATTCAAGGATTATCATTCTGGTTATATTATAGAAATAATCACCATTTTTTGTACTCCACTGACATTAAACTAAAGTGTGTATAATCACAGCCATGAAAACTTTGATATTTGCTAATCCAAACACCCAATGTCTGGTAAGAATTTTGTGAAAAATAGTCAATCTTATTGAGTAATTTTGTTTGTGAGGCTAAAAGATTTGCATAATTAGCATGTGCAGTGATTGCTACCATGGCTGCACAGATAAACTCAACCATTATCAACAGAAAATCAGAGGAAAAAGATCCAATCCAATACATGACAGGGTTGTGACTAGAAAGTAAACCCCCAAATAGCAAAAACTTGCAAAAGCTCTCGCAAAACTTGCTGCCCAACCTATCCTAACCCTAACCATTTGAGGTCAATGCCTAACCCTAACCATTTGAGGTCAATGCCTAACCTTAACCATTTGAGGTCAATACCTAACCTTAACCATCTCGTGAAAGTTTCGCGAAATTTGTGCTTTACCTTCTGGACACGACACCATGACAGCGGTGCTTTGGCTTAATGCCAGCATGCTGACATGCTCAAAATGACAACATCAACATGTTAACTGCAGGTATACGTATCACCATCTTAGTTTAGCATGTTAGCATGCTAACATTTGCTAGTTAGCACTGAGGCTGATTGGAATGTCATTGGTTTGCAGTATAGTGTTTGGTCACACCGTAAACCAAAGTACTGAACAAGGCGATAGTGTCTAGAAGGTGACCCCCAAATTGCAAAAACTCTCGCAAGACTCCCTGCCCGACTACCTGACCGACTACCTATCCTAACCTTAACCATTCAAGTTCAATGCTTAACCTTAACCATTTTTAATTTTCAAATTTGTGCTTTTACCATCTAGACACGACGAAATTTTGACCGAATGGTGGCACTAAAGTTGTTACAGTTCATCCTAAGAGGTAAATGAATGGCTGTACCAAATTTCATGGCAATCCATCCATTAGTTGTTGAGATATTTCACTCAAAACCCCAAATGTGAACCTCATGGTGGTGCTAGAGGAAAAGTCAGAGGATCCCCAACGTAAATATGACACATTAGGAACTATGAATGCCTGTCCATCTAGTATGTCAGTTTCAGTGGATATGTAAAACATCTTGACCACCTGGTGTTGCTGATCAGGGGTTTTCAAAGTCTGAGACTTTGGGCCTGCCCTCAAACAAAGCTTGGAAAAAGGCGCCCACTCAACTCTCCTTAGTTGACTTGCTTAGTTTCACTCAATTCCTGGATGTTTATGAGATCATGACGTTATGTGATCCCACGGACACTCAACAGTTGAGTCAAGAGCTTAATATTGCTTTTTGGACATAACTTCAGACTACATCAAATACATAAAAACATGTCTGTCCAAAGGCATTTATTAGTTTCTGACTCTGGGAAAGTGGGAAAAACTATATAAATCCCACCAAACTACTGCACCTCTGAACTCTCTCTTTATCCAAATCACACACATTTAGGCTATTCTATGTGAAATTCTCTTGATAACTAATGCAATATTTTTTCACTTCCATTCGCTGAGCCTCTCCTGAGGCACGCCTCACACTTAAAGTCAACAGATCACCAAAGTCAACTGTGATTCATCCTCTGGGCACCATTTATATCTGCACCAAATTTCATGGCAATCCCTCCAGTAGAGATATTTCTGTCTGGACCAAAGCGGTGGACCGACTGGCCCCGCATTACCATCCCGAGATGGTAGCAGATTTTTAAGCAGTTTTCAGTCAGCAAACATTGCCATGACTTCGACCCCAGGTGCCTCCTCTAAACCACCTATTCCCTTTATCACTTTACCGCTGCAAAGTACTTTTCCAGTTTTCACCTACAGGAAATTGCTTGCTGACTGACTGGCTGGCTGACAGACAGCTCTAAACCCTGGCATCAGCATGTTTGAATGGAGCTTCAGTTTGCCGAGAACCTGCTGCACATCCTCTCACCATATGGCAAAGTAATCAGTGTACTGACTCCGTGTTTACTTCTTTACACAGGCCCCCTTGTTAAAGTTGTTTAAACTGAAATTCAAGATGATATCTCAGCATGAAACAAAAGTAATTGTTACAGTCTTATATCCTTCTACTCAATTTTATTCGTATGATGATGTATTGTATGATCACAAAAGCATCTTGACTTCCGTAGGAAACCTTTGCGATGCTGGGAGATAACCTTTCACTGATTTATTAGCAGTCTCAATTGCATTCTAACATCATTGCAACAGCAGAAGGAGGAAGGTGTTAGCAGCTCGGAGGAAACCTCAGACATCAACAAAGCTTCAGTTTAAGGCCTGAATGAGCTGCATTATAGCCAAACGCCCCCCTCACAGGATCCCAGACAGGAAGTGTGGAGAGTGAATCAAGGAAGCCACATCTGTTAGCACGATTACGCCCCTCAGTTCTCTGTTCCTCTGAGAAGAATGGCCTCTCTTAGAAGTTTTAACCCTGTCGTCAAGATTTGCACTATGAACTACTATTGCTCCGTGCAGGTTTAATCTAACATGGTTCAAATCCCGAGACATGCTCGGAAAACATGGACAAGGAAAGTCAAATGTGTAACCCTCTGTGTTGTCCCTCAGCAGCTACTATTTTGTTCCAGTGCTCTCGAGCAAGACGCAGCAGATGTGATCTGTTAACATTATATAACATTAACATTTGATTTCTTATATCAAAGAGCTGCAGTGTGACTTACCCTGGTTCCTGGAGCTCCTTTTTCACCTTTTACACCTGATTCACCCTACAACAAAACACAGCAACATCAGAATTTAATTTAATTAAAAAAATGCATACGATCATTTATTAATATCAGCTAACCGATCATTTGGTGAAGTGCATTCGGATTATACTCACAGTGACACCTTTTGGTCCTGGACCGCCAGGAGTTCCTTCATCCCCTTGGATTCCCTATAGAATATAAATTGTACATTTTTATTAGTGGGAGTTTATTCACTTGGGACTCTCCAAAAGTGTTACTCAGCGATACTGTGGGCCAACTGCTGGGAGGACTGCTGAGTCAGAGGTGAATCAATGTGAGAAATGTAACCGACCAACTAAGAAACCTGAAGCCCCAAAAAAGAAACAGCAGTTGTCAGTGGCAATTAGACTCCCCGTGGGAGAACGTTGAACTTTCACCTCTGACCTCACTTTCTTTCATTCCTTTCTCATGCAAAGATGTCGTCTGATAATCATTTGCCATGTATCTTTCTTTTTTATCACTGATCTTGTTTTATATAAAGGTATTCTTCTAGAAAGTTTTCCCACCATAGTGAAAACAGCAGTTGGCTTTACTGAAATTTGAAGCCATAACTTTCACATGTTTACACAGTGGAGTTGTAAAGACAGTATTTTTCTGAAAACATCGGTTTCCTTTTTGCTCTTAATCAAGTTTATGACTAATAACATAGGCTATATCAATCAATTAATCAGTAGCCTATATTGTCAGTTTGATTTTGAAAGCTTAGTATTATGACTTTAGGGGAAAAAAAGAGGCTTCTTCTGAGTAATTTGGCCTCTTTACAGTCCTAATCAGACCACTAATGCGGTGTAATAAATAATAGATTCAATAGGCCTTCTTCAAGAAAGACATTTTGAAATGTCACAGAGAAAAAAGCACAGGTGTAGGCCTAAATAATAAAATTAACGATCGCTCACTGTTACACTATCGTGGCTCACTAGGACACTTGAATAGAACCGAGCCGTCGTTATTGATGGCCCCCGTGCTGCTGCGGTGAAACGGGCCTATTATACTGTAATATGAAGTAGGTCGGCTGGCTTCCAGGTTCAGGCTAAAAGCCTGCTGGCAAAAAATGTTTAACCTAAAAGATTTATTATTACCATTATCAATTTTTTTAACTATTGGCATAATACCTGCCTAGTGGCTAGTTTGACACGTCCTCAAACAAAGCTAATTAGAGCTGAGTTGGAGCGGAGTCCGAAGAGTTTGGTTCGGTTGACCAATCAGACCAGACTGGGCTTTTTGAGGGGGGAGAGGGGCCGTTTCAGACAGAGGGTGAAAAGAGGTGCTGCAGCACAGCTGGTATGAGAAAAATAAAGCGTTTTTTGAACATTAAAGCATGAAATTGAGCACTGAAATGAGCATAAAAGGTCCTCTTTAATGATAATACTACATACCAGGTCAAAGCTGAAGTTAGGAGGAGAGCTCTATTTTCTTATAGTCTTTCACATACATCTACAGTCTCTATCCTCTGAGAGTAGCATTTCACTAATTGAGTTTTTCCTGTGTTGTATCAAAAGGGGGCGATCATTCCCTCCAGTCCTGGATCGAGCAGCTCGTCACAGTCCATCAGCCAAACCTGAGCCAGCACCCCATTCCTCCTCCTCCCCCTCCTGGCTCTTTCACCAGCTGCTGCTTCATCCAAGGGAAAGTCAACCAAACTGCCCCCTTTTTCACAGGAAATCGATAACAGGCTGAGCGGTAATTGTCCAGAAAAACGTATGTACGCCCACTAAACAGTACAAGTGGCATCTCTGAGATCAATGCCAAAAACAGACTGACTAAAGATATCCTATTTTTTTTTTCCCCCTGCCTCAACATTATGATGAGCCAAATGCATGTGCACTGGCTCGTGAAGGAATTACAAAATGGGAAGACCACATTCACACACCTTTGATCCAGCTGGACCGGGCAGCCCTGCCTCACCAGCCAGTCCTGCTTCACCCTGTTTACAGAAAAAACATACAGATGAAAACACACATATTTGCACACACATAACCCTTACTGAAATATCAAAACTTTTATTTCTTACTTTGTCTCCTTTGTCTCCAGATAAGCCATCAATACCTGGCACACCACCAAGTCCCTGTCAGATGATTGGAAAGACATAATTAATACCAGTAAAGTATGGGCACTTTTAAGAGTCAACATATTAAAGAAATCCGCCACATGTCCAGGTTCACAAGGGCCACACCTTCTCTCCTTTTTGTCCAGGAGCACCTGTCAACCCTATGCTGCCTGTATCACCCTGCAAACAGAAGGCAAGTATTTACTTTGACTGTTCAGTAATACATGAGCATGCAGGATGGCCGGTAACACAGGAGACGACGGCGTGCTGTCAGAATATCAACCTGGTTGCAGAACATGGTTTAGTACAGTGGTTCCCAACCTATTTTCATTGAAGCCCCCCCTACTTGTATCTAAAAAAAAGCTGAACCCCGTTAATACAGGTATGGGCCTCCATTTGTGTGCGTCAAGTGGGAGAGCAAATAGGGTTTTGACCGCAGTGAAATTGTTGTTTTTGAAAGGCTATGTATGATATGAAACGTTGTTTCTAGGGATGTCAATCGATTAAAATCTTTAATTACAATTAATCGCATGATTGTCCATAGTTAATCGCAATTAATCACACATTTTTTTATCTGTTCAAAATGTACCTTAAAAGTGAGATTTGTCAAGTATTTAACACTGATCAACATAAGAGTGGACAAATATGCTTGCTTTATGCACATGTATGTATATATTTATTATTGGAAATCAATTAACACAAAACAATGACAAATATTGTCCAGAAACCCTCACAGGTGCTGCAGTTAACATAAAACAATATGCTCAAATCATAACATGGCAAACTGCAGCCCAACAGGCAACAACAGCTGTCAGTGTGTCAGTGTGCTGACTTGACTATGACTTACCCCAAACTGCATGTGATTATCATAAAGTGGGCATGTCTGTAAAGGGGAGACTCGTGGGTACCCATAGAGCCCATTTACATTTGGGACCCCTTTGAAAATGGCCATTACAGTTTTTCCTCGCCAAAATTTAGCATAAGTTTGGAGTGTTATTTAGCCTCCTTTGCAACAAGCAAGTATGACATGGTTGGTACCGAAGGGTTCCTTAGGTTTTCTAGTTTCATATGGTACCAGTATCATCACTCTAGCTGTAAAACTGAGTCTGCTACAACCTAAAATTGCAAGTTGCATTAAATCAAGCAGTGGCATTAAAACAAATCTGCGTTAACACGTTATTATCGTGTTAACTTTGACAGCCCTTATTTATATCCAGACTTTTATGTAAATTATCCAGTAAGTGTGTTATTTGATTTTAGTTATTATTACACGAGCAAATCTAATTTTGACAACCTCAGAGCTGACAAATCCTGGCGCACCCCCCTGTGATATTTGGCCCCTGCAGGTTGGGAACCACTTTATAGTACATGGTGGTTGGAGGATTAATGTAAAAACAAATGTTAGAGATGAATTAATGGACTTGATTAATTGAACGGTAATATAGAGACATTTGGACAAAAGTCAGGCGTTAATGTTACACAAAACACAAAGAGTTAAAGTCAAGACACACAAAAAACACATAGAAACGTTTGGAGTAAATGTGTGGGAGCCAGAATGTGCTAACAGCTGTCATCACCTTCACCAAGACCCACTATGGTCTGGGTCACACATCCAACCAAAGACTCAAGGAACAATGGCTTTGCATTGGCTTCACAGTGATTGCACTTTTCGGTTTGTACACTGATGTCATATGCTATGCAAAGGAATCCCTTGGAATTCGCCAGCCGGACTCAGTGAAAAGTAATGGCTGTTAAATTACACAGTACCACGAGGTCTTGCCCACCGCAAGACTTCCCTCTGCTTCATAAACCACTTTACAAGTCACAGAAGGTTGCCCTTTAATTATTTTAGGGAGCTTATATCATTTTAACGCACGTCATTTCTCTCATCACAGAGATTAGGAGAATCTCCGCTGCGCCCTATAACGAAGAAGACATTATCTATAACAACCCTGCTACGCGGGGGGAATTGCCATGTTCTCGTCGGCTAAAGATGCAATTAGAAGCAATCAAAGCCGGATGATTTCACTTTCACCCCATGCGACTCGATGACCGACATAGACATTTTTAACCACAGCTAGGAGTCGGCTTGCGTCATGTTTTTTTTGCATCGGCTTTAGGAAAAGTTTACGACAACAAATTGCAGCCTTCTCCGGGAGAAAATGAAGACAGATGCTCATGCAGAAAGTAGGGAAATAGAAAAGCAACAGGGATGCTCTGCATTTACGTTTGATTTAGTGCAGTTTGCATCAAACCAGCAAGGTTTCCAGCAGCAAGAACAAGATGAAAATCAATTTATCATGAAATGAGTTCTGCTGGTCTGGCTGACCGCTTTACTGACGTCAAAATAAGAACGCTCCCTCCTGTTTTCTTTTAAAAACACTGTACCAACACCTGTTTTATTCAAAAGAATGACTTTTTTTTTTTTTTTTTTTTAAACTATCACAACCAAAGTAGGTAACACAAGTGAGAAGACCACATCTCGTCTTCCAGACCTCTTGTGGCCAATTTTTTAAGTGTCCCTCCCTGGACAGCTTGAATGATGCATGCCAGGGATTTTGTTTCAAGGAATAAATTATACTGTGAGACTCCCAGCTGGCACTGCCAGGCTGCACGGAGGCTGTGATTTCAACAGACTGGGTGGGCATCTGCGTAGGCCTGCCCCCTCTGCTGCACATCCTCTGTGGTAACCTGTCCTCTAATTCTGACAATAACAGCTGTTAGCTGCTAGCTTGTTTTCCTAGCCACTCCCTGACAGAAAAGAGGTAAAGTAATAAAAATATCTAGAAAATATGAAAGAAAAAAACATAAAACGAAAGATATAAAATCAATTTTAAAAGAGAGAAATTGGAAAAAATGATGTCGAAGGTTCACATGCATATAAAATATGCACGGAGACAAACATGCAGCATCAGGGAGAGCAGGTGTTACTTACCTTCTCACCTCTGTCACCTCTGACAGATGTTACTTTGCCCTGCAAATAATTAATCGATAAGGATCAATTATTATCGAGGCGGGAAGAAAAGCAGAGCTGGAAGGCATGCAATCTGAAATAAATTGAATGTGTATGATAGTATATCTATAGAAACTCATAAAAGCACTGAACATGATGTGCTGAAACTCGCTGAAACTACGCTTGTAAATGTGCACAACTTTTAAGTTTTCATACAGTTTCTCCTTTTTCTCCTTTGATTCCTGGCGATCCGATGGCGCCCTTAATGCCAGGGGCACCCTGAAAACGTATATTCACACAATCAAAAAAAAGAAAGTAGAACAAACAACTCTGGAACATGATGAAACCTCTTGTCACACACACACTAGTACTTAAAGGCAACGGTAGATGACCTTTTCACCCATAGGACCTGCAACGCCGGGCGCACCGATCGCTCCCTGTGAGAAATGAAAATATAGGCGTCTTTGGAAAGCCATTTAAGAAAGGATTCCCAGTCATCTGTGAAGATAATAGACAGAGGATGAAGTCTGATAGAATCAGATGGCTTTACCTTTTCTCCTGGAGGGCAGGAGGAGCAGTTCACTTGAGGGCCTCTTTGTTGCTCCACAACAGTCGGTGCCGGAGTGGGGATTTGCACAGGGGGGGCCTCCGTGACAACTGTCTTAGGGCACTGAAATGATAATTAATTGATAATAATTGATAATTTATACTAAAAGTAATGGTCAAACCAAAACATTTTAGCAATACTGGGAAATTAAAACACTCTGGCTTGACAATAAATGTCTTTCAGGCGATGTCACTAAACTTGTGGCCATTTTGGAAGTACTGCAGTAACGTGAGCCGCAGAGTGCAAAACCGTAGTACCGCCAGCCACCGTCTGACTTCCGTTTCTACTAAAGTAGTGCTATTATGGTACTACCCGTCCTCACTCTCAACTCGTCAAGGACCGCAGCTTGCTAAGTGCCCCTTGGCATCATATACCAACACACGGAGGCACCCTTTAGCGAATGTATGCGACACAACCAACTCCAATGTAAACCCACTCCTGGCGATATTTGACGAGTGGAGCAACTGACGTAGTATTAATAGCGTGAGAGTCCTCTAAGGGCGGGCAGGAGAGGAGGTGGATGGGTCAAATAAACACAAGACTTTCAACCAGGAGTCCGGTGTTCATGGCCCGTGTGAAACTAAAAGTAATGTTGACTTCAGGGCCACCTGAGGCATAGGCCATTTAGGTGGTCACCTAGGGCGCTTGGTTGCCATCTAAAAACAAATGAACAAATAAATAAAGAAAGAAAAAATGTTTCACCCCTGTAACTCTTGTTGTGATGAAACTGACTAACATTTTTAAGCCAACAATATCAGGGACCTATTGTTTATTCATATTATAATAAATACAATTATTTATGAAAACAAAAATCTTCTTTTTTTTTTAAATCCAAATTTCACCTGGGGCACCAAAAGGGCTCGAGCCATCCCTGGTTGACTTATCTTGTGATGTCAGTCGTTAGTCACATGATTTATTAGTATCGCCAACAGCGTGAGTCACATTAGTCGCTACTCACATGATTCATTCGTCAGTGAAGTTAACGTCAACCACGACCGTTTCCGAAACTAAATGGTTGTGTTGCCTAAACCTAACCTCCTGTGAAGGCGGAAATTTATTTTGAAAGGACACTATGCATGTAACAAGAGCATATTGACACGCCATCCCTGACACGTCCAAAAGTAACATAAGACGGGTACCCCCTTGCATCGGTCTCCAATGCCAGGGGGCACTGACCAAGCGGCAGTACTTGACGAGTTGGGAGTGAGAATGTGTTATATGGCAAGGATGGCGTCTGAGTGAGACGTAACAGTGTTACCACGGTCACACGCCGGCTCACGTTATCGCAGCCTTGGAAAGGGAGAAGTAGTGACCGAAGGGGTACTCAGCTGGTTGCAATCTGCAACCACACCAATAGATGCCACCAAGTCCTACACACTGCAACTTTAAAGTTAAAATAGTTTGAAATTTGGGAAATGGAGCTCCTAATTCACTAGATCAATACCACTCTCAGCATGTAAATTCTTTAAATATGGCACTTAGCTGAGCATTTAGCCACTTTTTGTAATTAGGTTAGCTTAACATAAGGACTGTAAGCAGTGAAAAACAGTTGTGGTATTCAGTTGCTTTACAAAATGAGCCTGCTGGCATGTTCGCTACATTACAGTAGGTAACAAAGCCAAAAACTGAATGTTCATGTTATCCTTGCTGTGTGTTTTCAAACCAAAGATCTAAGTGCTTTAAATTAGAAACTAGCTCGGGATAAAGACAAGGCAGCTTCATATGTTAAAGTAACCTGCACTTAGAAACAAATCTACATTGTGACACTGCCAGATTTACGACACTGCCTACAAATACTCACAAGTCCATTGGGTATATCGCAACAGGTTTCCAGCTCTGCGTGCTTGGAGTCACAGTAAATCATCATCCTCTGGAGGTCAAACTGCGTGGACACAGACAGACAACATATCAGCCTGAAGACACAACATCTCCTACCTCACCGCCTCTTCATTTCACTACATGCATGTATTATGGGCGAAGACTCACATCAATTGGCACACTGTCATACAGCCTCTTCCCAATCACTGTCTTCCCCTGGATATCGATGTCCTCCCGGTCTCCGATGGGCAGAGTCTGGATGTGTTTGCAGTCCAGGTACAGAGATACAGACTTGGCCTCCACGCTGAGGCCGATCTTGTGCCAGTTGCGGTCGAATAGGTTCTCAACTTCGGGGTTCTTGAACACAGCTCTGACAGCGTCTTTTGTCAGGCCGACAGCGTTGTACTCCACCCCCTTGTTCTCACCGTCCAGGCGGATGGACACCTGACAAGTCAGAGGAAGGATAATGTTAACAATGAGGAGCTGAGAAAACACAGGCAGTCAAGTTCAGTAATGGAATTTAACTACCATACATTTACTCAAGTAGTTTGTACTTTACTGTGAGTATTTCCATTTCCTTCTACTTTGTAATTCTACTCCAAACAAATGCATTATGATGATTATATGTATTATCATAACTTAAATGGGACATATCATGAAAAACTCACTTTCTCAGTCCTTGTTCTTATACATTTGGGTATCTAGAGTGCCTACCAACCCACAAACTGTGAAATAAGACAACCCAGTCAGTTTTTTCTGGGCTGCCTAGATCAGAGAACTACCTTTGTAAAGGTGCAACATATTCATCTTGCAAGCCAAACAGAGCAGATTGGGCTTCAGGAGGGGGGCTTAAAGAGGCAGGCGCTAAAACGTTTCATACAGAGGGTGAATACAGGTATATTCAGACAGACACTATTAGAAAAATAATGTGTTTTTTGAACATTAAAGCATGTAAACATGTTTTAATAGAAACCCAAAATACAAATATGAACCAAGAAATCAGCATGATATGTCCCCTTTAAGATAAGACGTTAGTGATCCCCAGAGGGAGATTCAAAAGCTGCTCGGCAGTATAAAGTAATTGAAATTAGCAATATTAAAGTAATGTGCACATCAATTCATCAATAATTATAATCCAGTAATATAATATATCTGCATAATAAGTGGGCTATTTTTACTTTTGGTACTTTAAGTATATTTTGATGCTTTTACTCAAGTAAAATTTTGAATGCCAGACATTTACTTCTAACAGAGTATTTCTACTGTATTTGTACTGTATTGCTACTTTTACTTAAGTAAAATTTTGAATGCAAAACAGAGTATTTTTACACTGTGGTATTGCTACTTTTACTTAAGTAAAAGTTCTGAATACTTCTTCCACCACTGATCAAGATCAAGTCAAGTTGTAGAGAATTACAGAGATCAGAAAAAGTTTGTTTATTACAGTAAATAATCAAGTCAATTTAAGGCACAAAGTTTAGAAATGGTCTCAAATTTGTTGCTTTAACATCAGTTATTATATTATTACATATACAGTAGTGTTATAATTTGAAATTACATTTGAATTTGAATTGTATCTGGCTTGACAGAGGAAGCGGCACCATCTTCACGTGTTACGCCCAATAATTTAAACATCATCTGAATAGTCAGTGAGCGGAGCCTATTCTAAATTGATCTGTAATGTCCAAATCCAGACGCATACTGTAATAATAACATTTAGAACTGTTTATATTCGGTCCACCCACCTGTGGGATTCCATATTTATCAAAAACCTGCCAGAGGTACCAATCTTCACGTCTTGAGGTTTTCCTGAATTTGAACGTCGTCACAAAGGCATATTCATCTGGCAACCCCTGAGGAAACACGTCCCTGCAAAAGAAAAGCACATTGTTATTGCAAACATAAACTCTCCTTTATTTGATTTATGTGATAAACACAGAGGTAGACTACAGGCGAATAGGGTAAAAATGTTAACTTATAGATATCACCAGGAAACTTCCCCAGTTGATTAAAGACATTAAGACATTTATTTTTTTGGATTACAAGTTTTCTGAAATTGTTTATTTAAATACACAAATAAGGCATTATCTTATTAAATATGTGCTAATTTGCATACATTTCCAACACATTGGATAAAGCCAGGTTCAAAATGTGTCTTTAATTTTGTTGATATATTAGAGTCAAAGGTTTTTACAGAGAGAATTTAGGATATCTCTTTTTATCATTTCATAAATCAGAAAATACTCTCAACATACATAAGAAAAAATCAATTTTCGCCCTATTTTTAGGAATAAAATGTTCAATAAATCAGGCTATGAATGATATATGAACAAACCCATGGGTTAACATGTGGGTCACTTACTCTGTTTGCTGTACAATGGGCATGGTGCCGAGGCGAACGTAAGAACTCTGGCCTTCATCAAGTCTGGTTCCCAGAATATCTCTCACATTGAAGTACTCCATCAGGTCGAACCCTGCAGCAACACAGAAAAATAGCCTAGTTGGACTCAAGACAGGCTCTCACACACAAATAAATAAGCACACAGGGCTCTTAAGTCTCGAGGTTGAGTTATGGCTTTGTCAGATTTCTCGGGGTATACTGGAGTTTAATTGGGTCAGTCCCACCACACCCTGCTGCCACTGTGTTTGTGGCTTTTTGGAGGAAGATTAAAATCACTGAATAACTGGAAAATAGAGCCACTTGTTGGCCAACATTTCTTTGATTTGTTGCCAGAGGAAAAAACTAGTTACCACAGCTGTTAAAGTCTGCGTATGACTCTTGAGTGTGTGTGCACGTGTGTGTACATTGCCCCGCAGCGTGTGATTTGAAGTGGTGTAACCACAGGTCATTATTTAGGTGGTTTAGAAAAAAAGGACACGCCTTTGGACAACAAACAAGCGCTGTAGCTATGGCAATGCCAGCAGGATGAGAGCTTGTACAGCACTATAACGCTTGCCAGTTTGTCCGGCAGATCTCACCGAAAGCTGGTGGTTATGTTGTGTGCATCGAGCTCTTCTGAAAGCAGACTGTGTGCCATTAGTGAGCCAACAGGATGAGGACAGCAGCCTCGACATATTCCTGCATGGCCTCAGTAATGCAGCAGAATCTATGAGATGTAAGGTTTCCGGTGGGAATATTAACACCAGCAACGCTAATCTTCCAAAGAGGAAACCGGAACATTAAGGTGGTAATGTGAGAGTCTGGCAAAAGCTTAGTGGAGGTCATTAGAAATAGCCTGGAAACAGGTGGTTAGACACACAGGCTGCCCCTGTGCTATTAGCACCAGAGTAAAAAATAACATTAAAAACAAGCCATCAGAATAACTGAGGGGGTCAGTCATCTGCACTGTTAGGGATAACAGAATACTATGCACTCACAGGGGGGTTTGTACATGAATAAAACATTTTTCGGGTTCAGTTTGGATGCCATTTATTCACTTGCATCACTAACAGTTACCTCTACCGGTCAGTAGATGGTGCTGTCTCTGCTTGGACTTAAATACACAACAACCAGTTCACTCATTAAAGCCGCAATTGGTGACTTAGAGCAAATGATGGAAAGATATTTTTCTGAAATGGTCACTATATCCTGATAGTAGAGCATGAGACAGATAATCTTTATAATTAAAAAAAAAAAAAAAAAAAAAAAAAAAAAATCATGTTCTTATGTGTCTTATTGCAAGATTTCAACATGCCCGAACAAAAATAACTAATTAGAGCCGGGGTTGTCAATTACTGCTTATGAAACTCATGAACTCCAATCAAATGGTCAAACGAGGCAGTGCTGATCAAATATGAATCAATATTCTGTTGCAGTCATCATTATTTCTCGCATAAAATGTTCTCAGAAACATCTTGTAATGTACTGTTTAGCTGTAAAATGAGAAAGTTTTTGAACAGGCAGCCATGTTGAGATTAGTTGAGGAAATACCAAGCACCGCCCACCAGCCGGAGCAAACTCTCTCATTTAACAGCTAAACAGTCCACTACAAGATGTTTCTGAGAACATTTGAGGAGAGAAATAGGCATTACAGTAACAGAATATCGATTCATATTTGATCAGCGCTGCCTAGTTTGACCGTTTGATTGGAGTTTACGAGTGATTGACAGCTACTTCCGTTGAATGAACAGCCAGTAGGAACACTCTCTCTCTCTCTGAAATTACCTGTGATTGGTCAAAGTCTCCCGTCACGGGCTAGATTTGTTAAAGCCTGAAAACAGAGCCATGAGGACGTGCAGAAGTCTAGTTATCTCTCAGAACACTTGAATTACAATATGCTGAAAGGTTATTATGGAATTTTTGCCCAATGATGCCAAAAATATACTGCCTACTGCAGGTTTAACAGGGCAGACTGGAGTCTTCTTGTCAACAATTGTCAGAAGAAAACTATTTTGGAGGTGGAACAAATCTTATTATAAATTTGTCATCTGACCATTGAAAACAGCTGAGCCCAAACTAAGCACCGCCCACCGACCGAAGCACACTTTCTCATTTTACAGCTAAAAAGTACACCACAAGATGTTTCTGAAACATTTTATACGAGAAATAGTCATTACAGTAACAGTATCTTGATTCATATTTGATCAGCGCTGCCTAGTTGCTCTGCTCCAATTGGTTATTTTCCTTCGGCCGGTGAAAACTTGCAGCAAATGCCATTAGGAGCACTAGGAGGACGCAGAGGAACATGTTTTTTTTTTTTTTTTTTTCAAAGATCACCTGTCTCATGCACTACTATCAGGATATAATGAGAGTTTTATAAAAACAACTTTTTATCATACTGGCTCAAAGTCACCGACTGCAGCTTTAAAGATTAAAGATTAATGGTGAACTTTGTCTTTTAATCTTTGTATCTCGCCGCTTGTTAAATAAAAGGGCAGTTATTTTTATATCAGGTTCTTTTATGTTATCAACAGCATCATTTTTATAGTACTACCACACACTTGCATTTTGGCAAGACCAAAGCCATAAAGACCACAATCTCAATCAGGAGAACTACAGTCGGTCGGTGGTTATAAGCCCCATACTTGTGGGTCAGAAGGGCCCTGCTACACCCGATAGTAGGTTTTATCATCTATTCACATGGTAGATCACCAAAAGAAAGTATAAAAGAAGACGACAACGACCTCTAACGACCATAGTAATTATGAAAGGAGCAGAAGAGGAAGTCAGGCGCTGTAGTATAGACAGCGTGAAACATCTTATATGTTGTGGAGGTCGGGGGCGATGGACGGCTTTCACTTTTACAAACATAGTAGGCCACTAATCACCCATATCTATGGCGCTTATAGCGACAGATAATGCCGATTTAATGGCCTGATAACAGTTGATACGGGTGTTTCTCTAATGGTACCTGTGTAGGTTTTCCAAGTTTCCCCGTTTAAAACTATGGGACACACTCATACTTGCAAAAAAACACAACATCTCAAGCTGAATACACGCAGCTAGTTGAAAAAAAAAAGACTGCTGACAGAAGCCTGTTGTAAAAGGGCTCGGCTCACTTTTGAATCAGAGTAGAAGTCGAACATTTCTACAATGATCAGCGATAATAATTTAGCAAGTGAAAAAAGTCAAGCGGCTCGAGCATTTGGCGACGCTACACCGAGGGCTGTTTTGCTGCTTATCAGTCTCGCTGAAGGGTTTTTGCTCGAGGAAGCCATGCAGCTGTGAGTTTTTCACTGGCCTTGATTCTCTTTGTCACCGTGCTCGCGTCGTGCACATTCGCTCACCGCGCCGTTTCTGTGGCTGTTCGGGGGCCATCTCAGCACAGAGCTGTAATTTGGACTGGCAGCGGATAGCGTATAATCAACCCAAAAAGTTATTTTGGACGGCCAAAAAAACGACCAATGGGGTGATCTGCGGGAAAAGCCAGATGAGTTCACTGACTGGGAAAAAAAAAAAGGCGAACGCATACACAGAGCATTCTTTTGATCGGAGCAGATGGCAACAGTCAGTGCAGCAGATAGCGAGCGCGGAGCCGCAGAGACGCTCTGCAGCCTCTCTTGTGTGCGCTCAGTACCCTGAGGGGTCAGACTAGACAGCCCATGATAAATACAAGTCTGGCTCAAACCACAGGTCTCTTGGCTGTCAAATCATAATCAGTGGTAAAATAGCTCTGACATTTCTCACGGAGAGTTGCACTCGCTCTGCACCAGCGTAAAGAACATTTGCTGGGTAATTATAAGTGGGAGCCTACAGCTGCTGGTGTAGTGACGATAAACACTGTTTGTCTAGTATGTAGAGAAGATCTCTATGTGCTTACCCACAATCTGAAAAAAGCACTTTACTTAAATAAGTTTGACAATGTATGTCTTGAAACGAGGCCACAGTTACAGACTTTTTGGAAAAACATCTTTGTCATGTCAGGGAGCTTCAGACCTCAGACCGCCGTTTGATAACAGCGGTCTGAAGCCCAATGCAGGTCTGAGCTCCCAGATATGATTGTGACACAACTGTCTGCGCTATACTGTAGGTAGAGAAAATCAATAATCCTCCTTATACTTTCTCTCACTGTGCCAACATCCAAAGTAAAACTACATTTTTGCCAGCGACCTGCTGTGGCCTCTGCCGTTACGGTATAGAGATCCATTTCTAAAGTTAAACAATGACAGTGACTAGGGATTTAAAATGATTATAGTAGCTCTTTAGGGAGTGCCATTTCATTCGTGGTCCTTGTAGCTAAATGTAAAACAAATATAAATCAGTGTAGTGTATTTATGGCGTATTCCACAATAAGTAAGCTTTTTGGTTACAAGAAAAGATTCTCTCGTGTAATTTTCCAGTGGAACAAGATTTGGATTGGAAAGAGAAACAAAACACAGCCCAAAATGATTTATTCCAATTAGAGTGTACAAGTGGTACATCTGCGTAAGAAAACATCAGTGGGTTCCAGTGATTTATCTAAAGTTTGTTTTAATTTCTGTGCGGTTTAGAGGAAAAACGCCATAATTAGCATGATTAGCACTTGCCAAACGGCGATTATCTGATAAAACGTCTCTGCCAAATCACCCATGATTGGCTGTTCTTTAATTAACCTTGACCAAAAAGTCACTTTAACTTGGAGGAAACAACTCTTGAGAATGTGAATGTATTAAGTTGTGATATCAAACTTAAAGCTTTCTACCAGCGGAGACTACACTCAGCTTCAGTGGTGAAGTGATGTACTTGTGTTATTCTTCAGTATTTACATTATATGCACCTTAGCATTTAATACAAAGACTGTATATAAGAAGTGGACGTAGTCACCGTGACGTTACCATTGCTTTGTGCACTACCGTTTTGAAGCCCCGAGATGGCCTTTGCCATCTTGTTTTTTTGCAACCAGACACGAGAGGGTGGAGCTAAGTATAACTGAACGCTGAATAAGACATTTTTAGACGACCAAAAGGTTACAATTAACTTTCATGAACTGAAAACACACTGTGAAAGGGTTAAAGTTGTAAGACAAAAACACGGACACTCTCAGACCGGACAACGCCGTGGTAGCAACCTGTCAATCACAAGGTAGCCACGCCCTAAAGCATCCCCTGCTTTATGGTCTATTTGACTCCAAATGGGACCATAATTTACTAAATGAACATCATGCTGTATTGAAGAAGACTTGAAACTAGCAAATGAGACCATAAACTCATGTTTACAATGTTTGCTGAGGTAATAAATCAAGTGAGAAGTAGGATCATTTTCTCATAGACTTCTATACAATCAGACTTCTTTTTGCAACCAGAGGTGTCGCCCCCTGCTGGCTGTTAGAAAGAATGCAAGTTTAAGGCTCTTCTGCATTGGCTTCACTTTTCAGGCCCCGGAGGTTGCCGCCTGGGTTAATACCACTCTACCAGACTTCAGATGGAACTATTGTACTTTTCTACTGTGACTGCATCTGTTTTAAACATCCAATAATGGATGTATAATGGATGGGCAAAACGTTGACACAACAGTACAACACAAAGACATTTCCTTCTCTTGCCAAATTTTCTTTTTTATTCTTTTGTTTTTTTGGCTCAGACAGTGGTTGGCACAGCCGCCTTATTGCAAACAGTGCCCCACAGACAGACTGCAGTCTGTTTGCCTATTATGTCTGAATAGATTTCCTCCAGGTGCTCTGGTTTCCTTCCTGAGCCCAAAGACATGCAGGTTAGATGAATTAGAAACACTAAATTGGCCGCATAGGAGGGAATGTGCTTGTTTTAGTTTTCAGCTCTGTGATAGACAGGTGACCCTGCCTCTCCTCCGGTGCATGCTGGGATAAGATCCAGCCCCCCCACAACCCTGAAAAGGACTAGGTAAACAAAATGGATCGTTTGATTTGTGGATAAATGTTCGTTATTCCTTATTATATTTTAAATGACTTCCATCATGAAATAATGATGCTTCAAGAATTTAATTGGTCTGGCTTTCAGTGAGTTTTAGTGACCCATGAAGGCTGAAACGTTTTATAGAGACCTTTATATCCTGACAACACTACATTTCTTAAGAAAGGCTATTATTTTGGGAAATCGGGAAAGATTATGTGTGTGTGCCAGGCCAGTCAAATTTGTTAAGAGTTAACCTTTCTAAAAACACAGCTTTCACCACGCTAACATCTCTCTTTCCATGAAGTTCAACATAGCAGGAGTCCAAACAGTCACGGCAGTGCATCTGTTTTTTCTCTCAGCATGATGGATGTGGGTGGGAGTCGCAGACAGGAACTCAGATCCCCCAAAAGACACTCTTATAACAACATCCGACTTTTCTGGTTAAACGCTATTCAAGAGTTCTGAGAAACCTTTAACACAGCAGCGTGGAATCAAAAACATTAAATGGTGGAGGATTAGTAACGCGACTCACTTGGTCGACGACTAGTTCTACCGCTGAACTTGAAAATCGCAGCTGCATTTAAAGGAACGTAGGGTGGTTGCAAGATCATGTCTGCATGGTAAATATGAAGCTACCACCAACAGCCTATTAGCTTAGCTTAGCATAAAGACTGGAAGCAGGGGGCTAGTTTGTTGTTCTTTTCTCAGCAAGAAAGCAAAAAAGCCTATTTACCAAAATGGGACTTTGAGACCCCGGGGCCTCTTACCTGTTGGACGTGCCCGGAAAACCTCTAAAGGGAGGCATCCTGATCAGATGCCAAAACCACCTCAGCTGGCCGTTTTTTGATGCAAAGGAGCAGCACCTCTACTCCGAGCTACATTCGAAGGTCTGAGCTCCTTACCCTATAGCTTAAGCTGGGGACACACAAAGCCGACATCGAAGAACTAGCGGCGATGGAGGCCACCAGTTGAGTCGCCTCACATCGCCTTTGTTTTCGCCGACAAATTGCACTTAAACACACCACAAAGGCTACAGCCAACGGCCATTTTCACAGCTTCATTCCAGATGGCCATGTCGTTAAAATATCAGCGTATTGGAATGATCAGAGGAGATGAGATGAAGAGGAAAAATGAGAAGAGTCTTCTGTGTATGCCATCTTGACTTAACCCGTTGGCTTGCTTTCATCACATCCGTTTCTCTTCTCGTGCACTGATTCGTTTAAGCTGTACCGCCAATCAGAGTGATTTCTCTCTCTTTAGGCTGAGGCCAGCCACCCTACGAAGGAAACTCATTTCGGCCGCTTGTATCCACGATCTCATTCTTTCAGTCACTACCCGAAGCTCACGACCATAGGTGAGGGTCAGAACGCAGATGGACCGGTACAACACCCGCATGACTGCTGACGCCGCACCGGACCGCCTGTCCATCTTGCACCCCATTTTACCCTCCCTCGTGAACAACAATACTTAAACCCCCTTGCTTGGGGCAATGACTCCCTCCCAACTCGGAGGGAGCAATCCACTGTTTTCTGGCAGAGAGCCGCTGCTACTTTGCGTCGAAAGGGGCCAACTGAGGTGGTTCCAGCATCTGATCACGATGCCTCCTGGACGCATCCCTTTAGAGGTTTTATGGGCATGTCCAACTGGTAAGAGGCCCCGGGTAGACCCAGAACACGCTGCAGAGATTATATATCTCATCCAACCTGGGAACACCTCGGGATACCCCAGGAAGAGCTGGAAAACGTTCCTGGGGAGAGGGACGTCTGGTAAAACCCCGCTAAGCGGAAGATAATGGTTGGATAGACTTTGGGACCAACTTGAATGAAACTTGAAATTCAGAGTGATTGATTGCAAGCAACTTTGAAGGGTTTTCTAATTGATTTTCATATATGGAAATGGATGTAAGTCAATGGCTGCTGTAGACTGTAGACAAAACACATCTAAAAACACAACAGCTTGGTTTGCAAAATGGTTAGCTCTTTTAGTCTTTTGTTTTTGCAAGTATATTGAGTTTTTATGATAGCAGCATAAAACAAGACGGAAGATGAATGTGGCAGAAAAGTAGCACCTTCCAAGTCATGAATAAAACCAATTTGGTTTCCAATCAGATAGAAACAGAAGCAATTGCGAGTGAAAACTGTCTAAATCTTTTGCATATACAAAAAGTTTCTCTTCATGTAACAAAGCTGGGAGTGTAGGAAATGCTTTGACAAACAAATAGCTGACTTTGTGGTTGAAATGTTTTGCCAGGCGCTGCGTGTCACCGTTAGAAAAGCAGCAGTTTGCACATACCTGGAACCTCTTCAAGACCATAACTGGTGCTGTTGGGCTTAAAGCGATCAGGTTGAACCTTCATGTTCGGACACAGGACATCTGAGGAGAGGAGAGAGGACAATAGTTCAGTTAGACACGCTGTAAATCAGGATCTTTTGGGAACACAAAGAACATTTCACTTTATTCCTGTTGGAAATCTAATCATGTGCTATTGTTTTAATACAAGAAGCAGTTGTTCTAAAACTTTATGAGGGGTCAGGTGAAAAAAGGTGTGAATTGTTGGATTGTTTTAGGAAACGGTGATGTCATTGAAACTCAGATATTTGATCTGAAAGAGCACCGACGCAGACAGACTGCCCTCCATCTCTCCTGTCTGATGTCTAAGGGAGTGTGAGGCTCTACTAGAGCAGGGGGCACCTCCGCTGTACCGCAGTAACAGTTTTAGATTTCCACACACACATAGTTCAGTCACGGTGATGACAGCGAGAAAGGCAACACCTTCAGGTTAAGTTTTTGTTGGCAGGAGGCGTATTTTCTATTTGTGTCAAGATGTCAGCTTCACCGCTAAAGAGCGCAGATATGGATCCTGTTTAGTTTATTAGATGTAAACATTAGAGATTGGCATTTTTAAAGAGTCGGTTACCCTAAACTCCCAAAAACAACAAACATATTTTATCACTTGGAGGTGATGAGTCGATGTTGCTGTCGAAGTCATAGACACATACAGTAAGCAGCTGCAGTTGTGGCTTTCATGTCAATTGGTGGGTTCACCACTTTGGTCCAGACTGAAATATCTCAACAGCTATTGGATGGATTGCCATGCAATTCAGTACAGACATCCATATTTCCCCTTGGGATGAATTTTATAATAACTATTGCTTTTCATCTATCACCATCATCAGGTCAATATTTCACTTTGTCCAATACAAAAACCTGCAAAACTAATGATATTTCATCAGCCTCAGCTGTACTTTGTGTTTAGTGTTACTTAGAAAATGCTAGCATGCTAACACGCTAAACTAAGATGGTCAACATGATAAACATTATACCTGCCACATCAACCTGTCACACACTGACGCTTTGTCAGGACCCCTTGGCGTCACTTTCTGAAGCACTGGGTAACCCAGCACATCACACTATGTCGCTCCACTACGGTCGGAGTAAACACGTGGTTAACGTTGTGAATTCAAACAACACATACTTGCTTAGGTTTACGCAACAAAACCTCTTAGTTAGGTTTAGGAAAAAACAGATTACTATATTTGTAAAGTGAAAATTAAACTTAACGTTGTGAACATAAAGGCAAACAACACGTTGTTGGGTTCACACGGGACACCGACAGCGGTCTCCTGGATGAAAGCCCTGTGTTTGTTGGACCCATCTGCCACCAACCCCACTCGCCCTGTGTGTGTTCTTTTGCTCTTTAACTTACGTCACCACACTCCCCAACCAACTTTCTCTGAGCTTTTAATATTGATGTAAATGGGCTTACATTTGAATTAATTGAAAGCCTGGTGCGTCTCATACAGACACTAAAGGTTGCCTTGTGCGCTGGTGGGTGTGACAAAGCTTCGGTATTTGATGCACTGGGAATGAGAAATGACTGACTAATGTTAGCATTCAGCTCAATGCATTGCTGTGCCTTACAGAGCTCTGAGCATTGCTATAGACTCTAAGTCATGTCTAAATGCCATATTTCAGTGTTGAGCACAATGTGAAATTTGTAATGCCTCCATTGTATTTGAGTGTCATAAGAAATCTGGTTAAACAAAACCAAACCTATCTTCATGTCTAGATAACACAAGTGTTGTCATTTGGGTGACCTTTTACAGCTGGATTAGTATGGAGTTGTGACAATACATTCCACTTATCAATCTAAATGAAATAGCAGGGCTGCAACAGAGAAGAATGTCCAACCCCCCCCCCACTAACTAATTGGTGTATTTACACAAATGAAATCTCAAATAATCTATCAAGACAAATCTCATCAGTGTTATAAATAACTTTGATCTTCTCCCCCTGCATCAATTTTACAACAGTCAAGGTGAATTTGAATAGAGGCATCCCTCATGGGAAGATACATTTTCACATTGTTGATTAGGTATGACAGCAGAATCCTGTCATCAGTTTGTAATCAATCTGTTCAGAGGAACTTCTCATTAAAACCTAATGTCAGCCCAACAATTTGTCCGTGTCCCGACTGTCAGCCCTAAATATTATCTGTGGCCCAAAATATCACAGTGAGACACTCCGACTTCCCTAATGGATCGAGTATCTGTCAGACATCGCCTATCAAACCCTGCAATTTTCTTAAATCACAGCTATAAAAACCATCCTGTCTGAGTGGCTTTTAACCTTTGCGGTGTTCATTATGAGGACGGCTCCCGTTGATACGTCTTGTTTTTCTGTTCGGAGCCCAGACCGTGCCTAATAGGAAAATCCAAGCAGCTAATTTATCTGTCAGCACTTGCATACTTGTTAGTAACTCTACAAGGTGTTATCTCCATTTCACATGATTTATTTCTGTAGAGTTTGTCCTTGTTTGTGTCTGTCTTCAGTTTGCTTAGCGGTGAAATTAAAAGGAGTCTTGTCTTAAAGTCTTTTTTAAAGTGATAATTGAAGATCTCAGAAAAAGATACTTGGGTTTTTTATTGTTTATAAAAGACAGCGAGTCGACCAAAAATGACTGAACGAATGGAAGTGCGTCACTCTTTTTTTATAAAGACGGTGTTGTTGCACAGCCCCGAGACTTAGCATGGTAGATAGCTGAACTACTCCCTGCACTCGTGGCCCTAGAGCTATAATTTAGGGATCCGGCTGCGAGTTTTAAATGGAAGCAATGTCAAACCTGCCTTTGGAAACAAATGTCTCAGACAGGTTTCATAGTATCAGCAGAGGCCTGAGCATTATGCCTGATACATTTTAATTCTTACTATTACCCACCTGTCATTATTATGGCTGCAGAATTGTTTAAACACACTGCAGGTGTTGAGACAAGAGCTTTCTCTGTCACTGGGGGTCATGTAAGGTCAAGTGTGTGATCCTGTGCGTTGGTTAAAGGAGGCCACACATGCTCTAATGATTCATAATAAGTAGAGGCCATTTTTAAACCTATAGATTAAAAGGTGAAAACATTCGACATGGACACTGGAGCGGCCGCACTGGACCCACTTGAAACATTAGAGCTATAATTTTCTGGGTGAAAATAACTCGCATTGCTCAGCGAGCCAGTTTGTGCTGACCACTGATATACTTAGAGACTCACTCGTGGCGATTTTAGAGATTACACAAAGAAAACATTGGAACTTTTCCGCCTGTGTAAATTTAGCCGTTGGGTTAGTTCTACGGAGCTCTGAACTTGCACAGTAGGGCTGCAACTAACGATTACATTCACTGTGGATTGATCTGTCGATTAGTCGGGTAGTTGTTTGGTCTATAAAATGTCAGAAAATGAAGGCTTTTGATAAGGAATTCCCACCCTGCCCCTTTAAATCGCACTATTTGGGGTGGTTGAGCCAGGAAGAGTGAAGGATAGGTACAAATCTCTGGTAAGCTCTCTTTCCACACTGCTAACCAGAAAACTGCTAATTCTGGAAATCTGTGAGAAGTCCCTTAACATTTGATATGTGGCTGAAGGAATTAGGAAGTATTTTACATCTAGAGAAAATAAGATTCACTATGTCAAACAGAGAGGGGCTTTTTCAGAGGATTTGGCAACCAGTTGTTAGTTTGATTGAAACATTTGAGTGAATGATTAATGGCGTAACAGGTTAACTGTGTTACTGATGTGATAAACTGTGTAACTTTTCCTTTTTTGTGTTACTGCCAATACATTTTTAGTTGTTTTTTCTTGTGCATTTGTTGTTTGTGTTTGTTTGCTGTATTTCTATACTTTAAAATCAATAAACAGATTTTAAAAAATGTCAGAAAATGGTGAAAAATGGACACAAATCAAAGATATTCAGTTTAAGATTTCATTTTTTTTCTTAAAACATTACTCAAACCGATTATCAAAATAAATGCCACTTAATTTAACAGTTGACAAACTAATCGATTAATCGTTGCAGCTCTAACGCATAGTTGTTTTTATGATACATAACCTACATTATTAGTTGACAGTTTGGAAATCTATGGAGTCAAGGTGCAAGGTCAAAGGTCAGTGGCCTTAAAATGAATCCCCATGCTGCAAGATGATATGCCCTTAAAAAAGAACAAAGGCGTTTCGACACTTCCTTCAGAGGAATCTTTTGCCTTGTCAAACTTGACAATTCAGAGCTGAGAGCTGAGAGTTTGTCTTTGCTCATCTGTGTGCTAAACCATGTAATCATGTCTTTTCCGTTTTTGTATTTACTGTTTGCGGCTAAGACTCATGGCATCCCTTTCTTTCCTGTCTGGCTAATTTTAGGCAGGAATTTAAGTGTTGGAGTGCAAGGCATCCATCTTCTTCATGAAAACTCACTCACGCGGCAGATATTTCTCCACTTCTCCTCACAGTATACCGGACAACATGAGGCTGGATTTTTAAGCCTATTTTAGCTGATTCATTTGGCTGTGTAAGCTACTCTCTAAGCCTGTCTGTGTTGAAAGATTTTCTCAGCGCACTAGTGGAAAAACCATTGAGGTTAGCTTAAGACAGGCTTTCCAGTGCTAAACACCTCTGCACCAGAGCAGCAGTCAAAAAGGCAGCGAACCCACAGAAATGTCTTGGTTAGAAAAACTGTCATCTACAAGCCAATTTTTTGCAACAGCCCCCTCACAGGCTTCAGTCAGAAAGAAGCCATGATGGGACTGTATGCATGAGCCGCAGCTCTTTGTGGTTGGGGTGGGGTTTAGTGGTTTAGGGTCGCTCCTCCGTGTGGCGTTTAAAGGTTAAAATAAGAGTCTAATTTGATTAAGTGCACGTTCAGGGTGAGATCGGCTTCAAACAGAAGCCATGTGGCATGCAGTGTGAGTGATGTGTTGGCAATGAGCCCGATAGCTGACTTACTCTCGCACAGCCTCCTCCTCAGCCTGCCTCTGATCTTGTCAATGGCGTTGAAGTCCGTCACGTGGAAGACGTGGGCATTCTTTGGCTCGGCCGCGATCTCCTCCAGCTCCACCTTGAGCGCCTCCCCGATGCCCACGGCGAACATCCTGATGCCAGCTTTGGCGGCCGCCTTGGAGGGCTCCAGAACATAATCCTGGCTTCGGCCATCCGTGAGAAGGATTGCAACCCTCTGGATGCCTTTGGCAACGGGCCTGGCTCCGTTCCGCTCCGTGAAGATGTTGGTGGTGGTGTAGCTGATCGCGTCCCCGGTCATTGTATTCCCCCCCAGGTAGCGTATGTTACGGGCAGCTCGCTTCACATCTTCCAAGGTCCTGTGTCTAGCCAGGGTGAACTCGGTGGTGGGTCTGTCACTGTAGCGAACCACGGCTACTCTCGTCTTCTCTGGTGCCACGTCGAAAGACTCTACGATGTTGGCCACCCATTGCCTGATCTTCTCAAAATTCTCTTTTCCAACACTGGACGAGGTATCCAGGATAAACGCCAAGTCATAGTGGACATTTTTACAGCCTGCCACAAGTAAATACAGGAGGATTTAGTCACATACAGACAATATAAACTCTATATCAGAAGCGTTATTATGAATCCCACTGCTTTTCTTGGCAAGACCCGTCCTTCGTAGCATTCAGGCACTAAGGTTGGCCAGGCGTTCATGCTCACAGAGGTACCGGTAACCCAAATGATCAGGTCCTATGCCACGACTTTGGCTGTTGCGGTGAAGGAATTTCCCTTGCGGTGATAATGATTGGCCCAACAGTACAATATGCGATATTGCCTCTTTTTTTTTTTGCAAATTACTTCATTTATCCTGATTTTTGTGCTATATAGTAAATGAGCTTTATTGTTGACAGTTTTAAAACTATTTAAATACTTTTTTTTGTTAAATGCAGATCACAGAAGAGCAATGAGGCACGGCGTTTTGTTTTTTTGCAGCTGAGAGGCTTTGGTTGCATCTGGTTGCTATGATACGAAATATCTGCAGAAGTAAAAATGTCGGCACATGGCGGAGTACTCGCTCTGGATGAAGGGAAGGCTGAAACACGTAGGGAGAGAGGACAGACCCGCCCGTCTATGTGTATTAATTTTTCCTCCATTGTTGTTTTTGTCCAGCATATGTAGGATGTGACTGTTGGTCTTTGTGGTATCTGTCCTGTCCCTCCTCCAATGTGAATGGACGGCTGGGTAAAAAAGTGACAGTGACGAACGTAGCAATTTACCTAAAGTTGAACATTTTTCAACTCTCAGCGACCAGAAAAAACACCAAACTTGCAGCACTCAGAGCAAAATAGACACTGCTGGTGTTTGTACTATAGCATGGTGTCCCATTGCAAAGAATTAAAAAAAAGAAAAACGTGAACATAGCGGTTGTTTGCCATTCCCCTGCGGTTGGCTGGTCAATAGCTCGGTATTGCAGTATTGCGGTTATTGTGACAGTTCTAGCCCTGACCGATGGGCTATCCTGACCCTAAATACTCAAGGTCAATGCCTAACCTCAAACCAATCTCTGCCTGAACCAGCTACACAGGGCCAGTCTCGCCAAGAAATGTAGTGGGATTCATAATTACACATATCAGAACATTCAATCTTAATGGTTTTACCTGCCCTCTGTGCTTCCACTCTCTCGCCGGAAAGAGTCATGGCCAGGATGACCAAGACCAGGGTTATCCTACATCCCAGTCGTAATTCCATCTCGGCCTTCGTTTGGGTCTGTTTTGTTTATCTTTTTACCACCATCAAGCTGTGGAGAGGTCAATGGAAACATCAACACTTCACTATTACATGTATTCTAGCAGACACTACAGTCAGTTACTTTGCAAATGTACAACAGACCCTTAAGACATTTTAGAGTCCAAATCCTGTTTGCCAAGGGACAGCTTCGCAAACAGGATTTGCGATCATTTCTCTCCAACAGTGAAACCAAAGTGGATGAAGCACTTCCTGCAGTGCAGGGAGATTGCTGTTAAAAAAAAAAAAAAAAAAGAAAAAAAAAAGCAGGCCTGCTACAATGGCTGCTGTCACATCTCTATATTGAGATGGGACTGGTGGAAAGATGATTTCAGATTGCATTTGGCACTTTATATGTATAAAGACACTGGGGCTCCAAGAAGAACAAAAATCCTCTATCTCATCCCCCCTATTGTCCAGTATTTCTATTGTCTCCTGTTTGAATTTCTTGAAGCTGGCAGGAAATGTTCTCCATTCTCTGAATGTGATAATTGAAGCCTACGACTGAAATACACATTTCTCTACAGCTGCAAGTGAATACTCCATCCAGAGAAAACTGGACTCGCCAAAGATTGTTGGAACTTGCTGCCAAACTATTTTTTTTACCATCCCCACTGACAAGACAGTAAAAGAACAAAGTTAGGAGTAGTGCTGACTGTATGATCTCTCCATTCTGATGTTTCAAAGCGGACATATCATGAAAAACTCACTTTTTTAGTGCTTGTGTACATATATTCGGGTATCTGGAGTCCCTGCCAACCCACAAACTATGAAATAAGACAACTAGAGCTGCAACAATTATTCAATTAATCTTTTTGAGTAATTTGTTTAAGAAAACAAAGTCTAAATTCTCTGATTCCAGCTTCTTAAATGTGAATATTTTCTGGTTTCTTTACTCCTCTATGACAGAAAACTGAACATATTTGATTTGTGGACAAAACAAGACTTTTGAAGACGTCGTCTTGGGCTTTGGGAAACACTGATTGCCATTTTTCACCATTTTCGGACATTTTATAGAGCAAACAACTGATCGATTAATCAAGAAAATAATCAACAGATTAATTGACAATGAAAATAATCGTTAGTTGCAGCCCTAAACCTAGTCAGTTTTTTTGTATATGATTCAACAAGCTAGTGTTGTCACAATACTGGAATTTCTAACTTAGATATAATACCATTATAAATATCGATATTCAATACCATTTCGATTCCACGGGGAAAAACTGACCCGTTGGGGGCATAAAATGTTTGGGTTCTATTTAAAGATAAGTAGCAGTGTGTGTGTGTGTGTGTGTGTGTATTAACTCAGAGAGAAGAGAGAGCAGAAAGCGCAGCTGGTACCCGTGTATCGATACTTCAGAAAATGAGTATTGAAACCGTTTCAAATATTCAGTATCGATACGTATTGATACTTCAATATTTTTGACGATACTACAACAAGCAAATCAGATTTTGCTTCCCTTTCTTAAAGGGACAGGCACTAAAACTGATATTCAGACACACAGCATGTGAAAATAATGTGTTTTTTGAACATTAAAGCACGTAAACATGTTCTAGTAGAATCCCAAAATACAAGTATGAACCTGAAAGTGAGCATGATATGTCCCCTTTAAAGTTTGAAACACACGCAGGCATCTCTAGTTGTCATTTGGAGCAGCTAGAGTTAAAGTTGTGCAGCTTTGATCCAACAGCATGTTGCAGAGGACAGATCAGTCCATCTCTGTTGGGTTCAATTATGAGGCTGTTGTGCCTGGGTGGCACCGACAGAAAACCTGACATATATAAACACAAAACTATTCTTGCTCTTACTGTACACCAGTGGTTGCGATGCCTGCCTTCAGGCCTGATGTGTGACTGACCGTAGCCATAACACAGACTCATCCTGACTGGGAGAGCGTCTCATTGCTGGGGGTCACCGGGGGAGGTTGAGGAAAGTCTGAGTTATGCATAAGTTGGAAAGCAATAATACGAGCCCCTTGTGTTCTGAAAAGTTCTTTACCATCCTTCACTGCCTTTCTGTGCTCTCCGACATTTCCATTGAATTAGACTGTATCCAAACCTACAGGCTACTATCATTAAATATAAAGCTGGACCCAGGAGACTGTTAGAGTAGCTTAGCATAATGACTGGAAACAGAGGCAAACAGCTAGCCTGGCTCTGTCAATGGTTTATCTTGTTTGTTTAATAAGCACAAAAAGTGAACTGTAAAAACAACATGTTGTGGTTTTTACAGGGGGATTATTAGCCACAGGTTATTAAACTTGTGACAATACCAGTGTTACCGATTACACCGGACATTTTACAAGAAAAGATGACGCTCAACATGTACAGTAGAGCGCTTACTTTGATCTTTAACGTCGGATGGCTGTGTGTCTGGCCCTTCCGGTTGAGCTTTCGCTGCGGTGTCACATTTTTCCACACACCGGTTGTGACAGCTTCGTCCTCCACGCTATTGTCTCACTAACGTTATTGATCCCTTATAGCACTGGGTTTAAATCTTAAATATTGCCAAATAGGTTCTTTATTTGCTTTTAGCTTTGACACAAAATCCTCCTCCATCGTCTTGCCTGTCAACTCTCTCGTCCCGTGTGTGAAATCTGACTCCTGCTACTCTGTGCTGAGACTCTGACACTTTCACTTTCAGTTTGTAGCGTCCCTCGTCCGACTATGTATCGATAACACAGCACTGATACGCAAAAAGTAACTAAATGGATTTTTATTTCTATAAAAATAAAGAAAAACAACAGTGGGGGTGGTGGGCAAGTAATGTAATCTTATGCCTGAACACCGTGTTAACACCGTGTTAACACGATGTTCAGGCGAACATAACTATTTCTTGTCTGAGAGCAGTGACTCCAAGTCCCCAGGAGCGGAGCTGGACTGTGAAGCGATTTCGGCATAGTTGGCTGCACCAGGTATTGCAACTTCCTCACTCATCAAGTGACGCGCACTGGCCCAAAAATACATTCTTTTGAACATCAAAAGCCTCCCAAAATGACTTATTTGGGAAGTCTACAAGAGACATATTATTAAATTAAATGATCTTATCCCATTCATTTTTGCGGGGAGGCTTTAACAATGAAAAAGCCTCCACTTCTGGCTCCCAATGAGCAACTTTCATAGGCATGAATGAGGCATCATGTTTGAACGGGGTATCCAGTTTCTTTAACACATCCATTAGTGACTCTAGTTGTAACCACGACAAGACTTAAAACGCATAACCTCCCATAAAAGTGCAAATTTGACACATTATTTTTGGTACTCATTAACCAAACAAGAAACAATGGGTTAATAATTGAGCTTTCAGCACAATAAATGCTGGTTGGCAGATTTTGTTACATTCGGACAAAGCCAGGCTGGCCGTTTCCCTTTGACTCAAGTCTTTATGCTAAGCTAAGCTCAGCGTCTCCTCAATGAAGCTTTATATTTAACGAACAAATATGAGAATGGTGTCGATCTTCTCATCTAACCCTCAGCTAATAAGTGTATTTTCCAAAAGGTTGAGCTGAGACAATATTCTAGATCCAATTCTACTGTGCTTTATTGTTATTAACTGATGCATTTCTCCTGTTTTAAAGATAAATATGTTGCCATCTTTGTTTATTTGAGACCTTGTATGACTCGGTCAGTGGCCTAAAGTGATGTAGAAGTAGTACAGAATGTGGGAGTAATACATGTAATTATAGTGAGTATAAATGCTTGTATGATTTTGAAATAGAAAGTGATTTAAGCAGAAACTGATTCCAGGAAACGGTCCATTTAAAAACAGCAACCTGCTGACTGTGACTCGGCCTATATACTGTAGTCCTGTGAAATAGAGAGTGCATTATTTACTGTGTGGATAAAGCAAAGCACTTTGGCCTCCAAATACAAGTTCCCTTATCTGATTCTCCGTCGGGCTATTTCTGCTACTTGCTTTAACTGGTACTATTAATGAGCAGAATAGGCACGCTAGCTGAATCACTCTAATTACCCCAATTAGCGTGCATTTAAAATCAGCCCGGCGAGACTTCGATGTAAAAAAAAAATAAATCTCAAAGCAGCTGAGCATGATTTGGATTCATGCTCCTAATCCTCTTTACCCAACTTTTGCACAAGTCTTAACATATTCTAATTTGTCTCTCTTTCATCTCTGATTACATTTAAATACAGTGTACGTCTCTCTCAGCACTGCGTTGAATTAATGTGGTAGTTTTACAAGGAGATACGGTATCCGAGGTAAAGCTAAAAACAAGCTGGCTTGCCTCCGTCAACAACTAGATTCCTTACAGACTGGGGGTCTGTATCATCAGGTCCGTTTCCACTTCCTCTCTCAATGGCAGACCTGGGACTGCAATGTAGATGTCTATAACAGAAGCACCGCGTTTGTCATTCCCAAAATGTAAAAAACAGATTTCTTTTTTTTTTTCAAAGTGCAACCCAAGAAGAAGGGAAAAGTCTGTTCTCTGATAGAGCAGCTGAACAGCATGTGGATACAAAGAAATCTTGCCAACAATTCAAAACTGCTACAGAATAAATAAGTATTTTAGAGTCAGTTTTCTAGAGGAAGATAGATAGGTGATTTTATGATGCAAATTTGTTTTCTTACCTGGCCTGTCACTTGTTAGTCAGCGTTACCGAGGTGTGTCTCCCTCTCTGCCTCCAGCAGTCACACCTTGAATCAGCACCGAGGCAGCATCATTATCAAGTGATAATAATCCAAAATATCTCCCCAGCACGCACCAGAAGCGAAGAGGAGATTATTATTTAATCCAGGGTGACAATCCAGTGTACAGTGTTGTTAAAAAGTGAGGTGAGGTGAGCTTCCAGAAACCTTGTGGATGGGTTGACAGAGTGGGAGGGAACTGCGAGAGGGGGTGAAAAGTGTAGGGTTTCACTGGGGGATGAAGTGGCTTCTACTGTTCTCGACTGGGCCGTGCTCGCACATAAAAAAAGGGGCTGAGAGGCGCAGCCAATTATAGACGCAACTTTCTGGATATTTTGGTCCTTTATTTTCTCTCCTTTATGACTGCGCCCAACTGAAGTGTTGCCCTCAAAGAAAAGGCACGGCCTCTTGGCAACCGCCTCGACTGTCCGGCCTTTGCCACTGTGATAGCCACAGCGGAGCCGCCGCCCTGGGGCTGGTGGTGGGCCGGGCCGCGTTGGCTTCAAGCAGCCACACACTTATGGAGAAAGGGCTGTATTTAAGTTGGGGAAATGATTACAGAACACTGGTGCGTGCAGCTTTGTGTTAAATGTCTGTCCCTTGTGCTGACTTAAAGCTCTGTGATCTATATCACTCATGTCGTGCTGTTTTGACAAGTTTACAATCATGTCAGACTGCACAGCTTTCTTTCTTTTTTCCATACATTTTCATGTATAAAAAAATATATTTTATTTCTTTACTTGCCTCAGTAGTTTATGTTGCTTTTGTTAATCTTTTTTATTTTACTTTCCCTAATCTTTCCCCAATTCCAATTTATTTTCATTATTTATTTTGCAATATATCCTCAGAGATGATGAAAGTTTTATTCTTTAATTTCCACTTTGTAGAACTGATTATTTATTCACAACCAACAAACACACACAAAACACAGAGCAGAACCACTCATGGATGAATAGTCACATATCTAACTTATTACGTACTGCTTGCTAACCTGTAAATCTACATGTGTTTTTGATTGGGCCTGTCAAAGTTAACGCGATAACGTGTTGATGCAAATTCCTCTTAACGCCACTACCACTACACTTCTTAGGTTGTAGCGGGCTCAGTTTTAAATCCAGTTTAATATCCATGAAACTACAAAAAACTTAAGGAATCCATTGGTACCAATCATGTTCATACTAGCTTGATGCAAAGAAGGCTAAATAACGCTCCAAACTTGAGCTAAATTTTGGCGAGGAGAAACTGGCATGGCCATTTTCAAAGGGGTCCCTTGACCTCTGACCTCAAGATATGTGAATGAAAATGGGTTCTATGGGTACCCACGAGTCTCCCCTTTACCGACATGCTCACTTTATGATAATCACATGCGGTTAAGCTTAACATGCTAACTTCCTTTGGCACACAGTGCATACGGTCTGTCCGTCATCTGCCATAAAAGTTACATTTTTTCAACGTACACGAGGCAAATTACAGACTGAAAAAAAACAAAAACGGAGGGAGGAGTTTCGCAAACACATCGGAGTTCACGGAGGTTCCCACAGGAATGAATGAACTTCCGGTTGACTCGCATACGTACACAGAGCTAAGTGGAAACAAGGCTTTAGAGGAGGCCTGTAATTCACATTTCAGTGTACACTGATGTCCTTATCATGTGCGGTCATGCTCCCTGGCAGGAGAGGAAGCTGCAACCAGCTCTGTCTCTTGTCCATGTCTGGCAGATATTTTGTGCTTCTCCTCTAAAGTCTGCTGTATCTCATGTCGTCTCATGTCGGCAGCTCTTGGTTGTACTGTCCTCTTTTAAAGTGTTCCTACAGCCGTCACCGCATGCTTCTGCTGCATTAGAAAACGCATCCAAATCTGCTGTGGAAGCGCCGAAATGCTCTAAAACACACTGTCAATATTTGAATGTCATGGACAACAAACAAGTTAGCCATTACATCCAAGCCTATTTAGAGTCCCTTTGTATAGCCAAGGAAAGTCAGCGCGGGCCAGGCTATGTATAGGCTCCGCGTGAAGTGGATGGGAAGTAGGCTGATGATTCGGGGCAGATGCACGTTATGAGCGATGGTGTCAGTCTAAGCAACCGTCTGTCGCCTTATGTGAGAGGGCTAAAGAGGTGACCAGCTTGTAGGGTGAGCGAGAGGCTGCGAGCACCATGTAGTGTTGGAGAAAGCCATCTGTCACCTGACTGACAGCCAGCTTTCAACCACCCACGTGAGAAAGAGGCTCTTCTTCCAAAACACGTTCAAAACATTCATGTTTGAGTTAGTGTTGAAGCAAAACAGACTTTTTTTAAAATTTCTAAGGTAGCATTTTCACCATACGAAAGTAATAACCACATTAACTTTTAGTATTATTATCCCTACATAAAGAAAATAAATTGTCTCACAATCTGTAGTGCTCTCTGTACTGCATTTTGACTTGTATGCCACCAGATGCCTCGCATTCAGGTTTACAGCACAAAACAGAAAGAGGGTGCTGTTTCAGCACCAACAGAGTTATGGAAAGGTTTTGGTAACGGCATATTCAAAGTGGCAGGTTGCCTTTAGACTTGTACCTCACTCCTGTGAGTTTTATTTTAACAATGAATCAAATGATGCTTAAAAGAGGAACTGCACTGATTTTACACATCGAAGTAGAGTACTATTGCATATGTGAAAAAAGTTGTATATCGACTTTTGTGACTTTGTTTGACTCACCACCGGGCCTAATCATCGGGGATATATGTATTTTTAAGATTTTTTTTTTTAGGGCTGTCAATCGATTAAAATATTTAATCACGACTAATTGCATGATTGTCCATAGTTAATCGTGATTAATCGCACATTTTTATCTGTTCAAAATGTATCTCAAAGGGAGATGTGTCAAGTATTTAATACTCTTATCAACATCGGAGTGGGCAAATATGCTTGCTTTATGCAAATGTATGTATATATTTATTAATGGAAATCAATTAACAACACAAAACAATGACAAATATTGTCCAGAAACCCTCACAGGTACTGCATTTAGCATAAAAAAATATGCTCAAATCATAACATGGTTCAAACAACTAATCGATTATTGAAGAAAACAATTGACAGATTAGTCGACAATGAAAATAATCGTTATTTGCAGCCCCAGATTCAACTGATAAAAGTATGGATGTTCATTGACTGCTGGCCAATCAATAACTGTCTGTTAAATAACTGATCATACCAACTTATTTTCTCTGAGGAATTTCCGTGCTGTTTCATTATCTCTCCCTGTGATGTGCCAGGAGCTTTGTGCTGCGACTGCTTCACCTAATTGAATCAGTGCATACTCTGAATAGATTTTGGAAATGGGACAATCCATAACTTAGAGCAACCTGGCATACACTTCTACAAATTGTTTGGGAACACAAGGGAAAGTCAGCCGGACCATTAATGAACTTGAGATCGATCTGGCTTTGTGCCAGCGATATGTTAGCGAAACAAGCCTCTGAGATTTCATTACAGTACACTATATGGGCCATTTCATTTAACAAAAGCATCGAAGAAAAAAAATCTAGTACAAATAATTTATCTCAATATTACAGACTGAATTCTTGAGAATACGTTTTAAAAGCAGCTTTATTTGCTCATATTGTCACAGTGTGTAAAGCAGTTTATAATGGCACAGCTTCAGAAAACATTTTCTGATTCCTACATGTGTTTTTTTCAGCTGCCAAGTAAATTACATTATTTGGTTCATGTATCCTTCACATCACTGGTTAGTATGCTGCAGTCCATTGTACTTGGAACTCGGGGAGAAAAAAAAAACCTATGACACGGAAAAGTGCAACGGAACGTAAACTCAGGCAAGATTTATCTAGCCTGATTTTGCCGACATAAACACGCCTGACGTCACGGCAACTGGTGGTGCACACAGTGAGCTACCTTTTCATTATTTTTTACTTAACATAGTGTTTTATGTTGACTTTGTGTTTTGAAAAATAACATAACATATAACTGGGTTCCTGCAGAGCCTTAACATGTCTTAAAATGGATTTTCAGAAATATTTCCCCACAGGATTCTCGAGTAAAAAAATAATAATATAAAATAAAATAATAAATAATGCCTGGAAATGACTGATATATTTGACTTCAAGACATCTATGACTACATACATGCTGAAAATCAATAATTTTTACTGTATTAATTTAAATATTTTTCGAAGTAAAAGTCCCTAGAAGTGTATGACTCAACTTTTGGTCTAGTGTTAAAAAAGTTAACAAAAATCGCAATAAATCGTAATATCGAATCGCAATACTTGTAGAATCCCAATACTTAAAAACCGCAATACATATTGTATCGGCACCAAAGTATCATGATAGTATAGAATCGGGATAGGTGTATTGTCCTAGCCCTAATAGATGCACTGGGACACATTTAGGAATTAACGACTTCCGACTTGCAATGGATTGCAGCATAAATATCCAATCTCCTAACTGGGATATAAGCCTGTTTCTGGTGGGTCTCCTCATGACGCAAGCGCATCTCTAGGCATGACATCATTTCATAAATTCCCGAGCTGCAAAAGTGAAAGATCCAATTTAATCACAGTTGGATACGCTCCAGATGGACTGCATTGGTAGGCTTTGTGATCAATGGTTTTTTCCTCTTTAATCTCCAGTTAGAAGCATTTGGGTTCACACCGTCCAGCACGCGTTCACCGCTTCCTCCTTCGGCCGACTGTCGATGCAGAGCGCATCTTGCAGATTGCTGACTGCAATCCTCTTGATGGCTTTTCCTGACACTTGCGTGCTCCCGGGAGGCTGCAGGAGGCTCTTTGATGCCTTTCCCAGCATGCAGCTGGACTCTGGGAGCCCTCTCCGCTCGCTGCCCTTTACCTTGGCCATCTTGGGCCAGCTTGCCTTTATCTGCAGATAATCCCCCTGTTGACGTGTTTGAATTGCACTGATCCTCTTCTAGGCATTGTGCTCTCCTCAGTCTCAGCCGCCTCCTTCCTGCCTCTTGCTGGGGGATGCTGGGGTTTTGGCGTGCCACCTCTGCGCCACGTGCGGCCTGAGTTTTAACTCGGGGAGAAAGTACAGGGGGGGCAGGCTTGCTGCGCAGAGGAGCTGGGGTACCTCGACACACCACGTCCACCAGATGCTTGTCTCCACTCTGCTCTACGGGGACGGATGGAGCCAGCTGGGGCCGTGAAGATGTGTTGTGCTGTTGGGCTTTGAGTGGCTCAGTGCAAGCAGAAGGGCACACTGCAGCTTTCACCGCTCTCTGTCTCACACTGGATTTCACCTTCCTTGTACGCGGCTCGTTCGCTGTCGCATCCAGCTTACGGGAAGCAGGTTTGGCTTCCGGCTGGCTAAATTTGAGTTTTTGTTTCTGAGCCTCCCTCACCTCCTCTGGCAGCTCCAGCGGGGCGAGCTTCAGAGGGCGTCTGACTGGCTGGTTCTCGGCCTCCCTCTCTGAGTCAGGCCTGGGCGTCTTGAGCAGCGACGAGTCCAACTGTGCCGTGCCCCCCTGAGTCGGCAAGCAGGCCGTAAGCCGACCCACTGTCTCCTTCCCATGTGTTGCTGACAGATGGAGGCCAGGTGTTTTTGCATTGCGGCCATTTTTAGCTGCCAGTCGGAGGTTTTGACCATTCAGATGCAACAAGGTATTTTTAACTTGGACGGTCAACATTTCTTCTCGCCGGGGAGCCCCCTAAACAAAAGAGACATCAGTGACTCATATTAATATCACTGAAACCATAACATGGCCTCTGTTTCCACCTAGAAATCTGTACTGTAAAGCATAAAGGTACTTATCTAATGTAACAAATGTAGTACTCTTAAAAAGATGAAAAACTTCAGTACCACTTCCTGATGAGGCATATTCTATAAAATGTTTCAGCGCAAGGTACTGAAAAATCCCTTTAGCTGCTTTATTTTTTTAATGGCGCCTCTTTTTTTTAATAATTATAACAATGGCTGATTAATATTTACAACTGCAGACTTGTTGGCTTCTTTAAATTAGTAAGTCATCAATAAAGGGTCATAGGTTACTTACTTTGTAAAAAAACAAAGTAAGGTGTTGTTAAATTTATTTTGGACCAAATGCTTTACAGCTCCTGGTTCCCAACCTGGGGCTCTGGACCCCTACAAATGGTCATGAGATGAATCTAGTGGGTCATTGCCCAGCTATAAGACAATTCAAAATATATTTTTTTCTTCTACAGTAATTTTACCACTTTAGGCCTCCACATAATTCAAATGAGAAAATGCTAACCTGTGACGAGGGGTCAATAGGAGGTATTACTTCCTGTTAAAGGGTCACAACCAAAGAATTATGGGAACCAATGTAGGAGTGCACGATATATATATGGCCCGATGACTTATTGGCCGATAATGGGAGATGTATATTATCATGTATTATTCCAATAATTAAATTCTAGCCGATAAATTATAAGCTGATAATACGAGGCCAAATTGCTTTCATTGACTTGAGAAGCGCAGCATCTACACACTCCGGTAAAGTAGGTGGTGGCACCTTTAAAGTTAGTTTGCAATCCACCAATAAACACAAAGGGAGGAGGAGAAGGAGAAGGAGAAGGAGAAGAAGAAGAAGAAGAAGAAGAAGCACGCCGACTAGAGAGGCAAACAAGTTGTCACCGGTGTGGATGTTTTTTACAGTTTCAGCCGACAATTGCAATTTGAAATACATGTTTGAGGATGTACTTTCCTAGAGAAAATAAATAAACATTTGAAGATTCAGAATTGTTCTTTGTTTTTGTCGTGTTAACAATAGTGATGTCAGTTCGATTTGGTTAGGTCAGCACTATGGAATATTAATCCATCTTTGTTATCGGTTATCTTATCGCTATCGGCCATGAGAAGCAGGTAACTGTTGTTTATTGGTATCGGCTGAAAAAATTAATATTGTGCATCCCTATCTAGAAGGTGCACAAGTGGTTGAGCAGTCCAATGGAGGCAGCTTAAAAAGACAAAACAAGTTGTGCTGGGCACAAGCCAAAGGGAACCAGTTGCTTTTGCAAATAGCTTATCACTGCTTTAAAAAGCATTTGTAAATGATTTATTATTCATTACTAAAGCCATTAGTTACTACTAATAAACCCTTAATAAAGTAAGCCTTGTTAGGAAGTGATACCAAAACCTTTTTAAGACCAAGAACACTCCAAGATGGCAATTACATTTACACATGCACCTTGACTTCCTCTAATGCCAAATTAAAGATTCCATAATGCTCTTAATGTAGCCTACTAGAAAAATATAGAGGTTAAATATTCTTTATAATTAACAAATAGTATAAACCATGCATATCTGTTTGTAATGTCTCAGTTGATATTAAGGTTGCTGTACACACTGTACTGTATTACAAACGCGTTCCCTCACTTTCACTACATGTCACCCAAACTAACATCAGCTCTGTCCACTAGCAGTGACGAACCATTTCGAACTATTAGTTGGTGAGGTGCGACGGTATACTCACAGGTTTGGGAAACATATCCTGCTTGAATTAGTTTTATTTTAGGAGTTGAATCACTTCTTGCAGCGCGGGAAAAACGATCTCGTTATTGTTGTTATCGTCCTTGTGTGTGTTTGGTCCACCTGAGCCAGTGACGCTGCAGTTGGAGTAGGTTTTAGCTGCCATAATGTCATTAAGCAGATTAGGGTCACAGTGCAGCGCAGTGATCTCTGATTATCTCCATCTTAGTGGCAGCCTGTGTGCACGTTCACAGCAAGGCCGGTTTGTTTTCATCGTCCGTAGTGCAACTTTACATTGACATGAAAAGGGATGGCAAGTTGCTGCTCAGATGATGATGATGTAAACGGATTTTTGCAATTCACTCGCCACTAGATGGTGCCAGAGACCTCCTCTGCATATCAGCATCAACAGTGGAGTTTTGTGGCCTAGTCATCATCATCATATGTAGAACACAGCCAGCTGTCAAGGAGCTGGTGGAGATCAGCACAACAGAGCCTCACGTAGAATCCTTTGAAATGATTATGATTATGAGCCCAGTCTGCATGTGTTCATATTTTAATATAATGTAGATAACATACAGTATGTTAAGCTATTTATCCCAGTTTTATATTCTTGAGATATTAAAGCCTTCTCACAAAATATTTATAAAAAAATAAATATACATACTACATTATACCAATATACTGGGGTTTTCAATTAAGTATTTTATTGTTATTTTATTAATAGCTTTTATGTCACATTGTTTTACTACTATTACTGTTATTGTAGCTTTTAATTCTATTTTATTACAATTTTTACTATTTTATTTTCTCGCGTGCATCGGTCTCAAATCATCAAATTGTGGAATTATTTTGTCTTTTCGGCTTATTTTCAGCTTGTTAGTCATCTATGAAGCACTATGGAAGGTGCTATGCAAATAAAGTTTGATTGATTGAAGTATTTATGCCAATAGAGTGCTCCAGGGATGACGTATTTTTGTAGGCCAACCAGGAAGTTAGCATCGGCCTGGGTTCTCTCGATAAAAATGGGATTTTACCGTTGGGTTTTGGATTATTGCAGAAAATAAACTCTGTGGCAAACAAACGTTTATGATACTTACAGGTTGTGTTCAGCAAGATAATCTTCACAAATGAACACCACTTTTATGATTTTTCAAGTGTGACTGCAATCACCAGAAGAAAATGTTAACGTTAGGCTATAAACAAACTACACCACGGTCGCATGAACTCAAGTATACACAACGAGGCTGTAAAGGCAGACGAGTCGGCGTGATGGCGTTTAGTAGTCTCATTTAGCCACTTGTTAGCAACCGCCTTTTTAGACACATAAAGGCTTCAATATTCATGGGTGGGATATTTATTGATGTATTTTATGTTGTAGATCAAACCGTTAAAATCTCTTCAGTTTATGTTAACCACAGATCTTATTTCAGGCATCTAACTAAGAACCAATTAAAAAAAAACATTGACTTCAGGACGAGGGAACCAGAAGTGCTAAAATGCGAACTCATTTCTGGGTTTTAGGACTCATTCCTGTAGTACTCTATGGTTCTCAACCTGGGGCTCAGTACCGCTCAGGTGCCACACGAAAAATTGGAGTGGTCACCACATATTTGTCTTCCACAAAACAATGAATTTTAGGATTTCCCCTTTTTTGTCCTCTTTTTTCTTGCAAACTACTGAATACTTTCACCTCTTCGTGCCTGAAAAATCCTTCAAATTAAACATTTCAATCACTTTGGTTGAACTGCTCAGTACTCATGTCCACACTAAAGCCTCTAACTAAAGCTTCTTAAATGAGCATTTTCTGGTTTCTTAACTCCTTTATGACAGTAAACTGAATATCTTTGAGTTGTGTACAAAACAAGACATTTGAGGACGTCATCTTGGGCTTTGGGAAACACCGATCAACCATTTTCACCAAACAACTAATCGATTAATCGAAAAAATAATCAACAGATTAATCGACAATGATAGTTAGTTGCAGCCCTAGAAAAACACTTTAAGTTTCAGCCCTTTCTAGACAGCAAAGACTGAAATGTTTCTACAGCAGAATAGTGTTTTATAGCCTTGTCTCTGTTACAAATTAATGAGATTAATCCAGGTAAAAGCATTTATATCTTACTGCCTTCACGTAGTAAATCAAAACCAGTCACAAAGAAGGATGTAAAGAGAAGTACAAGTGTTACAGACAGATTTGTAACCTTCTAAGAGACTGAATAGTGGATAAAGGTGCTGCAACTCAATATCAGACAGACATCCTTGATATTGTCGGCATTCACTGGAGTTAAACTTTGATCAAATTCTCCCCGCTCTTGTAATAGTTTTCAGCGTAAATATCTTCAGACAGGCTAGATAAGACAATGATGTGGTGTGTGTGTTGCCTGCAGGAATATAACTGCAGATCTTAATCACTTCAAGACAGCAGCTTATTTTTAAATTTTAGCTCCATCGCTCCCACGTCAGCAGCCTCATTTAATATATTTAGAGGCAGACTGTCGCAGAGTTTTCCTGCGATGGATGAGACTGGTATTAGCGGGCAGTTGTGCCTCCTACAGTAGATCAATTTTTCATCATGCAGACAGACTCAATCATTGTTGAAAATCTCCTGTTCTCCGTCGTCTCGTTCTCTCCCCTCGGGCCAACCCCAAAAAAAAGCAGCATGTCAGCACCTGCTTATTGCAAAGCTTCATCATATCATTGGTTTGGTGGAGACGGTCCCGCTGCAGAACAACTTGGCTACGCTTACATGATCATTTAAGATGCAAAATTACAGGCTTGACGCCAAGAGATGGCCTTAACGCCCCTCTGCCACATTCTTATTGTGTCGCCTCTGCGTTGCCCGACGTTCACAGGCTGACATATAATTACTGCGGTGTGGGAAGAGATAAAAAGGGATGTTGCATGCTCATTCTCCCACCTACTGAACATCCAGCTGCACTACACAGGCCACTTGGAGAGAAGAAGGCGGCAGCTGGACAGCAGAGATCCTTCATCAGTCAAATCCTGCCCGAATTCATGATAGCATTTTATGCCATAATGTTACTCTGACATGGGTTTTTGTAGACTTATTTGCCAATACTTATATATTGTATCCATTCAGCAATGTCTTAGACACTGGGCTATTTTATGCTGAAATTTATAATCCTTGTAGGATTCGAGAAGAATTAAATCAATTCATGAAATGTGTAAATTAGGCCTATATTAAAATGTATTTCAGGTTTCTGCAGGTGTAATTTTTAACAAGCTGATGGATCTAAATTAGGGCTGTCAAATTTGTTTTAGCGCCACTAATTTCTTTAACGCAACTTGCCATTTTTTTGGTTGTCGTGGGCTCAGTTTTAAAGCTAGAGTGAAGGTACTGGTATCATATAAAACCTGAAAAACCCAAGGAATCAATTGGTACCATTTTAATAAAGCAAGCATATTTGCCCACTTCTGTGTCCCATGTTAAACTCAACCAGTCGAGGCAGATGGCCGTAGTGATGTTACATGCTGTGCCAAGGCTTCAGAGCGTGTGTCAAGTAATCCAGGAAGTTTTCTGTGAAGCACATATCGAGGTCTTGTTTCGTTTTAGACCGATGACGTCATTGAAGACGTTTCATGTGCATATGTAGCCCAGATGAAGCCTCGTGAGATGAACCCTTTTACGAACCAATTTGCTGGAGAGCTTCAGTGCTTCATGAAGCTTCATCTCGCCATCACTAGATGGCCGTCCACCCTGAGCCGGGTTAAGCCCATGGTTTCTGCCCGCTTCAGGGGAGTTTTTTCTTGCCATTGTAGCATAACAATGCATGCTCATGGGGGATCTCTTGTTGGGTCTCTCAATTACAGAGTACGGTATAGACCTGCTCTATATGAAAAGCGTCTCAAGAAAACTTCTGTTATGATTTGACGCTATACAAAAATAAATTGAATTGAATGAATCAAAGTATTAAATACTTGACAAATCTCCCTTTAAGGTATGTTTGGAACTAAGAAAAAATGTGCGATTAATCATGATTAATCATGGACAATCATCAAAAAAAAAATCGTAGATTTCCAGAATAAAGTCATAATATTACAAGAAAAAAAGTCGAAATATAACGAGAATAAAGTCATAATATTACGAGAAAAAAAGTTGGAATATAACGAGAATAAAGTCATAACTCTACGAGAAAAAAAGTCGTAATATAACGAGAATAAAGTCATAACTTAATGAGAAAAAAGTGGGAATATTATGAGAGTAAAATCCTAACTTAACGAGAAAAAAAAGTCGTAATATTACGAGAATAAAGTCATAACTTTACGAGAACAAAAAGTCGGAATGTTACGAGAATAAAGTCATAACTTTACGAGAAAAAAAGAAAATAACACTTAAAATTACGACTTTATAATATTATGACTTTATTCTCATAATATTATGACTTTTTTCTCGAAATCTCAGATTTATTTTTTTCCCTCAATTTGACCCTAATACTCAGTCGTACCGTAGTACCATAGACCTACAACAATGATAGATAAAAATGAAAATGTAAACAAAAAACAGTTATCCATTTCCATTTTTATAAATCCGCAGGGAGTCACTGGAGAGGAGCTGAAGAGCTGCAGGTTACTGACCCCTGCTGTAGGCAAAAAGCAGTTATGCCGCACCATCATTTGCAACTTATCATACCAGCAACAACACATAAAGGTCAGTTTGCCATACAGATTGAGCAATAACCAGCAACAACACACAAACGCCAATATTCAATACACATTACGCCAAGCCAGTGTGCTCAGAGTGTCAACAATATTAAAGTACTGGTTGTAACCGGTTTATAAATTCTTTGTAGCAGAGTCACCATAGCAACATGTAGCAGTGTCACCATAGCAACATGTATAACATTAGCTAGCTTGGCCAAATAATCCAATTTCAGATACTCAAACGAAATAAAACCAGTGCAAATCTCTATACCACTATCACACATGAAATGTGCGCAGGCAAGTTTCATCAGCAACTTATAAACAACGACCATAGAGCAAATAAAGCTTACCTTTGCACAGGTGACATCTGAGTGCTAGCAGCGGCTAGTCGTGCTAGCGGCGCTAGCCTAGCCGCCGTGTCTTGGTTCGGTGGTACCGCCGGACTTGGCGGCGCGCTATCATTCTTGCTAACACTCCCGGGATCAAATATCTCTCTGTTTTTGGAGTACTTGCTCTTTCGATAGCCTCCTCTTTTACTATTCAGATAATTCAGATTATTTCGGTTGCTTAGACACGCTGCAGTGTTTCCTTCTCCGCACATTGTGTTTGTTTTGTTGTTTTGAACTTGGTGTCAGCAGCGCAGGCTGCCATTGGCTCGTAGGAGCTGGGGGGCGGGAGGCAGCGTGATTGACAGGTGCCTCAGCAAATCATGTGCTTGGAACGTGTAACCTAACGAGCCTGCGGTTACTGTTATTGGTTTAACCCTTGCCAAAGTCATAATGTGAGGTTTTTATAGACTTATTTGACAATACTTATATATTGTATTAATTCAGTTTATACGCTGGACTATTTTCATGCCAAAATTTACAATCCTTGTAAGATTCAAGAAGAATTAAATTAATTCATGAAATGTGTGAATTAGGCCTATAGGCTACATCAAAATGTATTTCAGGTTGTCCACAGATGTACTTTTTAACATGCTGATGGATCTAAATATGACATATGAGGAATACACTTATTAACTTTGATGCCAAGAGTCAGATGAGAAGATTGATACCACTTGCAGGACAGCCTAGAAATACTGCAAACACTGGAAACATGGAGAAACAGCTAGCCCGGCACTGTCCAAAGACAACCTCTAATGTGCAGTAAATAACACCTTTTTATTACCTACATTATTATTACACTTAGATTTTTGTACAAATATACCAAATGAGATAAATTGTGTTATTTGCAGGGCTGTCAAAGTTAACGTGTTAACGCAATCAATCTTTCGGAGGTTGTAGCGGGCTCAGTTTTCATATGTTACCAATATTCACTCTATAGAGTGAATATTGGTAACATATGAAATATAGAAATAATAGAAAATGTAATATAATAAAAAACCTAAGGAATCCATTGGTACCAACCATGTCACACTAACTTGTCAGGAAGGAGGCTAAATAACGCTCCAAACATGCGCAAAATTTTGGCGAGGAAAAACTGGCATGGTCCCTTGACCTCTCACCTCAAGATATGTGAATGAAAATGGGTTCTATGGGTACCCACATGTCTCCTCTTTACAGACATGCCCACTTTATGATAATCACATGCAATTTGGGGCAAGTCATAGTCAAGTCAGCACACTGACACATTGACAGCTGTGTGTGCGTTTGTCATGTTATGATTTGAGCATATTTTTTATGCTAAATGCAGTACCTGTGAGGGTTTATGGACATTATTTGTCATTATTTTGTGTCGTTAATTGATTTCCAATAATAAATATGTACATACATTTGCATAAAGCAGCATATTTACCCACTCCCATGTTGATAAGAGTATTAAATACTTGACAAATCTCCCTTTAAGGTACATTTTGAACAGGTAAAAAAATGTGTGATTAATCACGATTAACCATGGACAATCATGCAATTATTCACGATTAAAGATTTTAATTGATTGACAGCCCTAGTTATTTGGTGAGCTTTAAAGGTTTTGGTAAGCAGATCTTGTTAACTTCAGACAGAGCCATGCTATCTTTTTCCCTCTGGTTCCAGTCTTTATGCTAAGCTAAGCTAACCAACAGCTGAGGGTTGCTTCATAGGCTACTTACCATACAAAGCTGTCTCATCTTACTCTCAGCAAGAAAGCAAATATTTAAAATATTTCCCAAAATGTCAAATGATTCCTTTAACACTTAGACTTATGAAAAGAAAGTAAAATTCAAATAAGCAAAACAGAGGCATTAGTGATTGGGTTTGCATTAAATAATCTTTTTTCTCTTGCAGCTAAGATTTTTATACACTGATCTGAAAGTCTGAATATCTAAGACTATTCAGCTTAGCTCACAGTGTCTCTTTATATTTATCAGCAGGTATTCCTGGAGGCCAGACTCCTCTCGCTTGAAATGTTAGAAGGCCACACTTCTCTAAACCTCGACCGTGTGATCTTGAGAAAGATTTTAACTTTATAAATGAAATATACCCAAGAGGTACTTTTTAAATGAATTCCTAAAGTATGAGTAAGTCCAAATTTGATCTTGAATCAGTTTAAACTGAGAGAAATTGGCCTAACGGCATGTTTACAAATCATTGTTTTAATGAATGTGTAGGCTAATGCTTTAACTCCAGGCCTGAATTTGACTGTTTTTAATAATGGAAAAAACTCATGTGTGAATTAAACTTCTCAGTCGAGCAGCCGGAGATGTTAGAAGAAGACAGAGGTTTTCAGAAGGAGGCTCATCATTTTTATTCAAGTGTGTTATGGCTTCACTCAGGCCGTGTAACCCAGTGAGTCATCCACACCAAATCATGCACACAAACGCACCAAAAAAAAAAAAAAAAGGAAAACATACAAATGTTATGTAAAATGTTCATTTCACTCTGAACAATTCTCAACAATCTCTTCTCTGTGTGGCGAAAAGAGAGGGGACCCACACTGGAGTGTACTGTACAGACATCAGTTTCAAAATTGTGACAGAAGACGTCAGTCGGTTCAACACGACCGCCAAAAACCACATGGATGCCAACGAGATGGGATATAATCTCCTGTAAGGAATATGGTACATGGTATTATTTGTTCATCAGACCTACAGAAGAACCTATTGCAAAGGATATTTCACAAATAGAAGTTATGGAACACAGCCTTTCTATTATATTGTATTACACAGATAGTAGTGCAATTTGTGTCTCTTTGTCCCTGTCAGAAAAACATGGCACTGTTGACAGAGAAATGGCCCACACATACTGCCACATGCAGTAAGTGACGCCTGGAAGCCAAGCACAGCTACGTACGAAATGCCGAAAAAAACAAAACCGTCAGGAATCAATTCACCTTTGTGTTGTTGGATGCCGCGTGGTGGCAGGGAAACGCTTGAGAAAACAAAATGCTGCACTGTCTGTTGAGAGAGATGGCGCGTGTGGCTGTTTCTCTGCGCCATCTGTGTTATAGAGTAACATTCAGTCGAGGATCATCAATATGACATGTGGCGTGATGGCAGACAAATCTGAGGAATATGCGTGCGGCGTCAGGGTGGGGGTATGAAAAACGATCTGACTTGCAGCTCATGAAACGCAAATGAGTTCATTTTGTTTACTGCTTCTTTTCAGAAAAAAAAAAAAAGATCCATTATGGCTGATACATTCCCCAAAATGTTGCTTGGAAAAGTTTGAATTTGAATGGAAGGTAGATGACACTGATCACCATCAGTGACACTTATTATAGGTAGATATTTGCTCAACTCTATCAGTATTGGAAACGTTTAAAGGATAATTCCAGTTTATTACAATTTGGGTCTTATTTTTGCACTTTTGCCATCATTCTGAACGGTTATAATAACATTATATTCACCAAAGTAATAGCTGAGCTATGGGAACACGGCAGCGTCACTACAACAAAGTCCAATCAAACAGGTGTTAACAAGAGAATAGTTTAGCCATATTATCTAAACCATTTTTATGGAGGTAAAGATAAACAGATAACGATTAGTTGTCAACTATTTAATTAATCGGCAACTATTTTGATAATCAATTATCAGAAAAAGAGTCAAATTCTCTGATTCCAGCTTCTTAAATGTGAATATTTTCTGGTGTCTTTACTCCTCTATGACAGTAAACTGAATATCTTTGAGACATTAGAGGACATCATCTTGGACTTTAGGGAAACATTGATTGATATTTTTCACTATTTTCTGACATTTTATATACCAAACAACTAATCAATTAATCGAGAAAATAATCGACAGATTAAACGACAATGAAAATAATTGTTAAATGCAACCCTAGTAGAGACCAAAATAGAGCTGAAAGGAGAGTGAATATTGGGCTTACATTCATCAGGTCTCCACATACATGACTCCAAATAAAGTGTAAATGAAAAAACTCAATAAGGTGATAATATGTCAATAATGTGTTTTCAGCTTGTTTTGCTGCCCCCAAGTGGCCAAAAAAATCAATCAATGCAGCTTTAAAAGCAGGTCAATGGGCTGGGAACTGTAGTTTTTAGCAAATGTCTCTTAAACAGGAGAAAGAAGTGCATTTGTTGGGGACTATTTTCAGACAGGTGCATTAATACACATGTGGTGCTGTAGGAAGTTTTTACAGCAGCAGAATTGTATATGTGAGATCAACAAAATTAACTACAGAGCCCACGTTCTCCTTAATATTGGAAGATGTTGAGGGAATATCGCAAGCATAACCTTTAAACCTGTCTAATCATTTGCCTGCTTATGTTTCTTAAGCCCCTGACCTCTTTTTAGCAATGTTGTGGCATTCTCAAATCTCAGCAGTTACCTCTGCGACTACATTATTATTATTATTGATAAGAGTGATGGCCAAAACTATGAAAAGAACAACAAGTTGGTATAGACTGGAATTATCTTTTAAGTTGTTATAGGATGATTTTAAAAGCAAGGAAGTGATTCAGTCTGCTTTGGCGCTCGGTGTATACGTGGTTGTAGAAGGTAGGTGTAAGATCCAACATGTTCTCATCCCAACTCGTCACATACGTACGCTTGGTCAAGACCCACTTGAAGTCACGCACTCTGTACCCCTTTAATGCCATTTTTCAATGTGCAGGGTAGTCCAATAGACTTTAACACATGGTTAACATTGTGAATTCAAACAAAACTACTTCGTTAGGTTTATGAAAAGATAATGGTTTGAGTTAAAATAAGTACATTTGTTACATAAGCGGTCTTTCACCCGGGAGACCGCTGTTTGTGTCCTGTGTGAAACCAGAAGTCAACGTTGAATTATTTGTCACGTAATTTACGTAGTTAATTTAACCCAAACTACAGTCCTTTCCTAAACTTAACGAAGTAGTTTCGTTTCATAAACCTAACCAAGTGGTTTCCTGTGAAGATGGAAGTTTATTTTGAAAAGACGGGAGCGGAAATTGACACATGCGTTACGTATTGCTGGATATTCGTAGGAAAAGATGAGGAATAACTTTTCGAAAGATATCATAAGATCTGTTGTATGAGGATATGTTGAAATAAGTCAACGTTTTCGGTTTCACACAGGACACGAACAGCCGTCTCCTGGGTGAAAGTCCTGTGTTTGTTTGACCTCTTCCCTATGCAGACTTTGTCGCTCTTTATACACCTGACTTTCTCCTTTACTCCCGTCTTAATTACTACGGCCACTAGAGGCAGCCCTGTCTGACGATAGAAGGGTACATTGAGCGTCACAGTTTGACGCGTAGGGCCACAAACCAAGCTGTCGTATTTGACGAGTTGGGAGTGAGAACAGGTTGGGTAAAAGATCAGATGTTGATCTTCATCTCCTCAGATGAACTAGTTTTTTCAGGACTTACATCTGTTTATACATTAACCACATCTGCGCTCCAGACCTCCATCATCATCCAGTAGGTTTGCTAAAGCACAAACAGATCCACCATATTTAAAATGTGCCCACGTCAACAGAAACACTGACTGCTGTTTCTTCAAGGCACGTATGCTAATGTGTAAAAATACATATGCATCTCAGCCATGAAAAGGCCTTTTTATTCCAAAGGTTGTTATAAACATATTGTACAGGATATTTAGATAAGCCGCTATAGTTCCAATAATGAAACAATGCTTTTAGGGCTTATCTCGGACTTCACGCCTGGTTATGTTCGTCACGACTGAATGGGATCCATGGCATTTTACCATTTACCCAAACAGAGTGGCATTCACCATGTGAGGCATGCTCAGCTACCCAGGAAATGAATATAAGCCTGTTAAACACTAGGCTGCAAAGAATACTGACGGTAACGCTTCCTGAAAGTCAAGGTCCAGAAATTTGGTGTTTGGTATTGTTTGCTGTATTTCCAGAAATATTGATTGGTTTTTGAAGGATATTACTTGCTGAGGGAATAGCTCCCAGCCCTGTGTAACCTAAAAAAAGCTCCCCTTTTGCTCCAGTCTTTACAAATAATTTATATTTAAATATACATTTACAGCTTTAAAAGGCCTTTAGAAATGATGTGTTGCGCTTTAATCCTGCTTAATTTAGGAGCTCAGTGATATTGAATATTTTGTCTTTAGCATAATTTGTGACAGAGAAGGCGCATTGGGCTTTAAAACAGGCCTGTAATCAACATAAATATCCAGAATTGGCCAAATATTTTTCCAGCCCTGTCACAAATGATGCCCCGTAACGCAAACTGACTCCTGGTGTACACAATGCCTCAGTGAGATGATGCATCTCAGTCGCATTTCTCGGAAAATGAGGATTTGATATGTACATTGTATTATTTGGCCGATGCGCTTGCACTTCTGGGATTGAGTTTGTTATAGGAGCAAACCAAAAAACAAAAAGCGATTCATTCAAACTTGACAACAAACATTATTGTTGAGTTTGTTTGAATGAAAAATCAAGTAAATAAAGTGTATCCCTTTAAGAACTGCTGGGCTTTGGCAAAAGAAACAGCTTGTATTGTAAATCATTCTTAAGACTATTTGCCATTAAGATACTTTAAAAGTTATTATGAAATTATTTCCCCACTCATCATACAAAGTTCATGCACTTATCAGATCTTTCAAACATAAAAAAAACACCCCAATCCCTTTCCTTCTTCTGGTATTTTACAGAAAATGAAAGGATCATACTGATGTTATTAAGTTTCTCTTATCTGTGATCTTCAGCTGTCCCCTCACATTAACGTGTTGATGTGTTTATCAGGTTGTGTTTCCCTAATGGATCCAAAGTGCATCAGAACCTCGAGAGTTGTCAGTTTAGATCTGCATGCTTTTCCATCACCGGAAACCATTCTGCTCTCAGCGCTGCGTGGTTACATCTGAGCCGGGTTCATCAGCAGACCCAGGGTCAGCTGCTTATACAGGCATGCATCACGTACTACGCAGGACTTTAGAGCACAATCATGCATGTCCTTTGATTAAAAATTAAACTGCTTATAAATTCAGCTGCAGTCATTTAATTGCACTTTGGTAGCTGCAGGTTTCTGATCCTCTTACACTGTCTTATATCAGCACTTCATTAATTTGGGTCAGTTCATAATTTTCCAAGAACCTGTAAATTCATTTCTCTCAACCTGACTCATCGACTCCAACTACATTTCCCATAATGCTTCTCAAAAGATCTTGTTGCATCCAATTAAAGGTGGCTGTGTGGAGCTACAAATTTTGCAAATGACGTTCAGTTTACTCCCCCCGAGGAGTATAACACAGCCTATACTCAGTTATATAATGTATGTGGCCAACACGTTTTCATTCCCACTCGTCAAATACTGCCGCTTGGACAGTGAACGTCGACGTCGGAGACCGAAGTACATGGTACCCCTCTTGCGTTACTTTTGGACTGTCTGGGACAGTGTGTCAATTTACGCGCCTTACATGCAGTGTCCTTTCAAAATAAACTTTTACATTTGAGTTGTTAAAAACCCGGTTCGTCATATACTGTCACTAAAGGGTGCCTTCGTGCATCGGTATCCAGTGCTGAGGGGCGCTGCCCAATTATGCAAAAAGGAGTTGGGTGTGTGAACGGGTTGGTGTGGCTCTGGATGGAGCTTTTCAAAGTTTGTAAAAATAACCCTGATGATGTCATAGTGATGTCATCAGGGTTATCTCAGTTTGGGCTTGAAACTTTTAAACGAAAGCCTGCGTTACAAACTGGAGGTGTAGAGTTTGCTAAAATTTGGCATTTAGGAGGCAGTGAGCGTAGAATGAAAGATGTCATTGAGTTGCATCATGGCAATTGTAGTATCCGGGGGGTTTTAGAGCTTGATCATTAATGGGGACCATTTTGTTACATATCTTTAGCTGCATTGCATTCTGGTCTATTAAGGGACTGACTGTAAATTAAGAAACTGGTCCCTCTGCCTGGAGTTATCCTATATGAATGCTGAATGCTTGTGCAAAATGCTCATTGTACAGAGGAGTGCACTTAATAGAACTGATATTCAATATGAATGTCAATTGAAGAAAAATACACAACCAACCAATAATACAGACCCCATAATCAGCAGACCTGTTTAAAAGTGTAGTGGGGAGGTGGATTTTCCATTAGGTCAGTTTTACATCTCATTATGAAAGAGGCCGCAGGTGAAATTAAAGCTCTTTGTGGCCAGATCTGATTATCGATAAGGGCGAAATATTAATAACAGCAGCATGATCCTTTGAAACCAAGACAAACAGACACGTCCATACAGCTGTTCTCTAAACAGACTAAAACCATGGCACACTCAGTAAATGACATCTAATGCACATGCTAATATTGGCAACAATATTTTGGCTTGATGCGTGGTGAAATATATGATTGCTTATAGAAAACAATACCTGATGCTTTAAGTCATTTTAAAATCTCTGTCTGCAGTGAGGCAATGGGATAGTACAGAACTTCAAGTTAGGGTGAAACAAGCATACTCCCTTTTGAAAAATAGCATTTCCCCAAGTGTGCATCATTTGGTACGTAACCAAAGTTAATATATCAATCTTGTACTGTAAATCTGGAATAAGGAAGGTCTCGTCGTTTGTGTTTGTAAATGGAGCAATCTCTTGAAAAAATAGACATCCATGCTTCATGCTTTGCATCCCGTTGTGTCCACGCTGTTCTGCACAGTGTTCTTCATCTGTTCCCATGAATACTTCTTATATTACACACAACCAAAAAGGGGGGGAAAAAAAGTGCTGAAATAAGATTTGGTAAGGAGCAGCATTTGGAAATGTTTGACCTTGTGTATAAAACATGGAAACTCATTTGTCCTGTTGGGTCTAGATGGATTTCCTTCTCCTCATGAGCTGGTGATTGTCTGTGAAGCTGTGAAGGCCCGGAGACACCGAGCTGATGGGCGAAGGGAAGAAGCTGTTTTTCAAGGTGCTGGGCGAGATCTCCTCGATCCTGTAGGAAACCGAGTGAAAGTACTGATTGGGATTCAGCTGCGAGCTGAATGAGTTCTGATGGGAGAAGGCACAGCCCAGGCCTCCCATCCCTCCCCCAGAGCTGCCGAAGTCATGCGAGTGGTAGTGCATACAGGAGCAGACCGACTGCAAATCAGTCACTTCCGACCGGTACGGCTCGCGCCGCCGCCGGCCCCGCTGCAACGATTCGTCCTGGATGTGGATGATCATGCTGTTCCGGTTGCCGGCTAGCGAGGCCCGCTCCTCGGCATCCCGCCGCTCGTCCTCGCTGTTCATAGTCAGGAAGCGGAGCACCACCAGGTTCAGGAAGGCCCCGATGACCGTCAGGCCCACCAGGATGTACATGAAGCTAAAGGCCACATACAGGGGCTTCCTCTGGAGCGCCCGGTTCTTTTGAAGGGCCACAAAGTCCCCAAAGCCTATAGTTGTTAATGTGATGAAGCAGTAATAATAAGACTGGAAGAAGCTCCAGTCCTCGTAATGGGAGAAGGCGGCAGCCCCGATGCACAGCGTGCCGATGCAGGAGAAGAATCCCACCGTCACCATGTTCTCCATGGACACGTCGGTGATGCTCATGCCGCAGCACTTCTTGATCCGCTTCAGAAGGTACTTGACAAAAGTGTTCATCCTCTCGCCCAGACTTTGGAACATGACAAGAGTCAAAGGGATTCCCAGGACGGCATAAAACATGCAAAAGGCCTTCCCTGCGTCCGTCCCCGGCGCCGCGTGCCCGTAGCCTGAGAAGAGAGCAGACAGACAGCAGAAATTAGTGATGCGGAAAGATTTCGCCCAACGTCACGAGCGCTACTCAAAAAAGCCCCAGATCAGCTTTTGTTTACAAACATGACCAAGCAAGAAATCTCCCTAAGAGTCTGCGAGCGCTGCCAAAAGCGGTATTGAATAGGTGCATGCCACAGAAATGTGTCCGCTCATTAATCTCATTTGGGCTCAAAGATTATGGCAGGTGGGAGCGTCCAATTAGTCAGAAGTTTCCGGTGCGGTGGAAGAGTTTGGAGGAGAGGTTGGAGAGGAGTCATGCGGGAGCCAATGAAGCTTTTAGCTTAATTAAACTTTATCTTTAGACCACAAACCGCTGACTCACACAAACAGACTTTGGGAAATCAACCTGTAGGGGCTAACAATAGGATCCATACACTACATTAGTTTAATTTTGAGATGCAATGTAAATGATGTGCTTTATGGGAAATTACAGTATGAATGAAGCCGACTGCTCTTGAATATGCAGGGCTGAGAAAAGAGTGCCGTATTGATTATCGCTCTTCTACCACAGCCCATAACTGTGAGTATTAAACATCAAAATCATGGCCAAAAAACACCCACCATCAGCTGGCATGAGTATCACATCAACAACTGCCTTCCAAATGGAGACATAATATTTTTGGTGTATGGCATTTTTTATGTATTTTAGATATGTTCTGCGCAACTTCTGAGTTTTGCGCTCTCAAATATTGATTCTATGTTTTCCCATATGGCTCTCCACCCACTCGAGCATGTGTTTAGTTATACACTTTTAAAAAAAAAAGGGGGCTCTAGCAATCGTATTTGAGACCAGGGCACTTATATTTGCATGTACAATGTGTGTTATAGCCTGAGGTTTTATCAGTGGAATTTAAAGAAACATACTTTAGTATTTATCATTTATCAGCACTGTAATAAGCAGTGCATTATCAAGCCTTGAAAGATAGATTCAAACAGTTAATATTTATTTCTTTGATCATAAAAATGAATTTAAAGCTGCACATCATTATTTTTTCAGTGTGCTGACTTGACTATGACTTGCCCCAAAACTGCATGTGATTATGATAAAGTGGGCATGTCTGTAAAGGGGAGATTTGTGGGTACCCACAGAACCCATTTTCATTCACATATATTGGGGTCAGAGAAAAAGGGCCATGACAGTTTTTCTTTGCCAAAATTTTGTGTAATTTGGGAGCGTTATTTAACCTCCTTCACGACAAGCTAGTATGGTATGCTTGGTGCCAATGGATTCCTTAGGTTTTCTAGTTTCATAGGATGCCAGCGTCATTACCCTAGCTTAAAACAGCCCACTACAACCTCCATAAGATCGATTGCGTTAATGCGTTAAAGAAATTAGTGGCATTAAAACGATTTTGAATTAACACGTTATTATCACGCAAACTTTGACAGCCCTACTTGTAATGTTTATGTTTGTGTTACCTGCCTAGGGACTACGGATGTAAATTAGCATTCTTGCTAACTCCACCATGTTTACATCAAACCTTTTTTTGCTTCTTTTAGTTCATTGTTTTGGTTTTCCCATCCGCAAACTCCTCTCTCACCAACCTCTTTTCCCAGGCAGATGTTTTCAACAAAAAAGCTCTGATAAACCCTCTGGCCGCTACCTGTTCACCTCCAAACAGCAGTATAAAAGACTAAAACGCTTCCTCGTCACAATTCCACATCAGCTTATGTCCGTGCATCCTTGTGGAAAGTATAACCGAAGCTTTAGGCTGCATTCACACAAGATCTGGCTGTGCGGCGAAAACGCAAGTCTTCCCATTCATTTTGAATGGGGAGTAGTGTGTTTGGGTTGTGGCTGTGGCTGCTGCAGGGGGTGCCAAAAAAAAAGCGCGACAGCCTGCGGCCAGAAAAGTAGAAAAATAATCAACTTTCGGAGAAACACAAGTTGACATCAAACTGCGCGTAACCAGCTATCCAGAGATGTACAACTTAGCTACGTGGGAACAAAGCACGTTAATCGCCCTGCAGTCAATGGGCCGTTAAAGTGACCCTCCCACACCGCCGCACAACCCTGCGGCGAATAGCAACAACTGCCTGATCTGGTGAGAATGCAGCCTAAATTACTAGAAATATTATGTTCAGTCATTCTTATCACGTAACTGAAGTTCCACACTTAGGTCACGTCAAGCTGCTTTTTGACAAAAAAACAATAATGCTGCAGTGCTTAGACAAAAACAAACCAGTGTGGTGGATTATCTAGAGTATTTCAAGTAAGTGTTAGTCTCCCTGGGACCCAGAGAGCTACCAAAATAAAATCGTAAAACAACCCTGGCTCTGTAAAATGGTAAGCACAGAGGTGGAGTATATTTAAATGCAGTAAAACATGCAGAATCACTGGTCGGGACCTTGAAGTTTGAGGTCTGTGCAGGAAGCTGAAGTATCAGCTGTGGGTCAGAAGCAGCTCACTGTGTCACTGGTTTTATGTGCTGACTGCAGATGAGCTGATAACAATTCCTTCAACAATGAGTTCACATTATTTCCACATACACACACCGGTTTCTATCAACAACATGAACAACCTTGTTAAAATATACCTCTGCTCTGCTCATACAGCACAGATACTGTAGGATATAATGTGGAAATAAGATAACCAAATATGGTGGCTTCATCATGACAGCACATAATGAGCAATTCACAGAAATTGCCTCCTCCACAGACTTTATTCTAATTCATGCTGGAGAAAGGTATATTTAAGGACTTCCGCATACTGCTTATGAAAAATCAATTTGGGTCAAAGTAAACATCATGTGCAAGATGCAGCAAAAACATGCTTGTGGCATCCCAACAGTGTTAGTCAAATCTAATTACATCTCAGGACAGATTTGTATTCTAACCAGCCATCTGTCTTCTTCCCTCCTTGCTCAAAATTAGCAAATTAATTGATATTGATTGTGATTGCTTAAATTTGTTCTCTCTCGCAGTAATTAAGACATAATGAATTACAGTGGCAGCTGTGAAGAAATGACAACTTTCATTTGATTTGCGCTGCGACTCGACTGTGCAGACAGATTACCACAAATCTCCCCCGAAGATAATCTTCCAAACATTGCGTTTTAATTTACACTCAAAGGTATTATATCAACTAGAGACTATTTCTGTTTGGACGATGTCATTTGAGGTTCGTGTGCGACGATGGCTCTCAACAGCCTCTCCCTGCTGTAATCAGACTGGAGTGTATTAGGTATCGATTCAACCGCCGCCAACTGCGGGGTCGCTGCACTTGTATGTCCTCTTTTTAAGTTTAAAACTGGACAGATGAGCGTCTGAGTGTCCATGTGGTGATGGCTGATAGCCCTAAGATGCCCAAAGTCTAACACAGGAAGTCATGAGAGCAGCATATTGAAAGGATAAAGAAGCAATGAAATAACGCCTCCCACAGAGATGTCATATCAGTTCGAGCTCTCATTGTTTCAGCGTTAGCTCCAGCATTCATTAGTGTCCTTAACATTACAAGACAATACATGGGGATTTACAGGGCTCAGTGAGATGACCTGCAGACCTAGAGAGCAGATATTAACTGGTACAAGTTATCAACTGTGACATATTCATATCAATCATGGATTGATAAAAGACAATAAGCTCATGAAAATTGTTGTTTTTTCTGTAAGGGTGGAGGAAAAAAATCATTACAGCATAGTATCTTGAAGTTTTGCGTGGCAATATTGTATCGATACACGGACGTTAAGTATTACTCTTTTATTATATAAACTATTAACCTCTCAACAATCCGGCGGCCGCTATTCTGTCTTTCAGAGGTTGTTCAGAGAAACTGGCATCACCATTTCCTCTCATCTCAAGATATGTGAATGAAAACTATGAGATGAACTGAGTGAAAACGGCATCTTATTAGATAAAACAGATGTTGACAAACTGCATAATTTGCAGTTGAAAAACATAATAAATCGCAATATATCTTATCCAGGGCTGTCAAAGTCAACGTGATAATAGCGCAAATTCATTAAAACGGCAGTAATTTCTTTAACACATTACTGCATTGGCGATTTTTTAGGGTGTAGCGGTCTCAGTTTTAAAGTTATACCGAAGATTCTGGCATCATATGAAACTAGAAAACGTAAGGGATCCATTGGTATCAACCATGTCATACTAGCATGTCGTGAAGGAGGCTAAATAACACTCCAAACCTACACTACATTTTGGCAAGGAAAAACTGGCATGGTCATTTTCAAAGGGGTCCCTTGACCTCTGACCTCAAGATATGTGAATGAGTCTCCCCTTTACAGACATGCCCACTTTATGATAATCACATGCAGTTTGGGGCAAGTCATAGTCAAGTCAGCACACTCACACTCTGACAGCTGTTGTTGCCTGTTGGGCTGCAGTTTGCCATGTTATGATTTGAGCATATATTTTTATGCTAAGTGCAGTACCTGTGAGGGTTTCTGGACAATATTTGTCATTGTTTTGTGTTATTAATTGATTTCCAATAATAAATATATACATACATTTGCATAAAGCAAGCATATTTGCTTAATCCCATGTTGATATGATTATTAAATACTTCTCCCTTTAAGGTACATTTGGAACAGATAAAAAAATGTGATTAATCATGATTACTCATGGACAATCATCGATTGAAAGCCCTACTATGGAATATAACTTAATTTATTTAGTTTTTTCCGAGACAGCCTCTTAAAGTATTTCTTTGATGTCGTTGATGGGATGTGTGGTTTTTCTGCGGTGCAGCGCTGCACTGTGTAATCTGTTTGTCCTGTTATAATGACTCTATTATCTGCTGTTGTCTTGGGAACAGACATATTTGCTCTGCCACACAGAGCCCTGCCATGCACAGGTGCTTTTGTGCTCGTGTGTGCACAGGTGAACGCCTGTGTCCAGCGCGGCGTGGAGTGCAGCGGAAAGAGAATCACACTCTTTAATGAACGATAAAAGCAGAAGAAAGGCCCGCTCACTCAAATATTACATAATACATTGGGAGATGGAGGGTCGTGCTCTGGACATTCATGCAGGCATCCTGAAGGAGAAGACATGTGACATGTGTTTTCAATCTATATTCTCCTGCCAGCTGCGGCAGACAAGATTTGTTTGCAAAAGCACACCAGTCTTATCAGCCAGACGCACAAAGTGTGTCTGAAACAGAGAAGCGCTCCACAATCCACTAATTGAGATGCTGTCAATTTGCCCAAATATAAATCTGATGTGAGAAAGCTAACAAGAAATCTTTGAGAAATTGTATCCTAAATAGATTTTCCTTAAACAAAAATCATTCTGGGCCTCCTTTAGTGCATCTTAATATTTAAGAAGGTTGGATAATAATAAACAATGCAGCAATTGATTGCTTTAATAAACATTTTGTAATAACAACTGCAACTAAAACTCATTTATTGCTTTGTTCCATAAGCCTGGCATTTAAAAGTGGAATAATACTAAATCTGCTGGCCATCTGCTAAAAATGAAACAGCAAAAACAACAGTGAAAGTCTGATTTTCTGCGTACCTTAGTGTGAGTTTAAATGAACAGCGTTTTTAGTCAGTTCAGTACAGCAGAATATTTCAATTTGAACATTTTCTGTTTCACTGCACATCTGTTGAGTCACTCTTTAAATGTTTGAACAAACCCGAGTGGGAAGTGTCATAACACAAAGGTGCCTCGTGAAAATATTTTTAGAGTCAATCGGAGTAGGAAGAGCTAAAAAACTGTAGCTCAACACACTTCCATGTCACAATCTTTTTCTACAACCTCCAGCTACGATATAACAAGACTGAAAGTCTACAGCCAAGCCAGCAGCTCTGCGAGGCAGCATACAAATATGCTCACACTGACAGTGCTAACATGTGGCAGGATGGGCTGCACAATTAATGGAAAATTAATCGGAATCACTGTTTGGGCTTCCCACGATTAAATGAACATGATCGACTGCGATATTGACGTTTAAAATACATGCTTCGCTCATAGGAAATTCTGCTGCATCTCAACATTGCGATCTCACAGAAATACATGAACTGACCTCTGGACAGCGAGAGTGAGTCAATGAATAATCTCAAATTGACCAAAATAATCGTGATTATCATTTTGGCCATAATCGTGCAGCCCTTGTGGCATGTATGTTAGTTTAGCGTGTCAGCATGCTAACATTTGCTGACTAGCTCTAAACACAAACCACAGCTGAGGCTGATGGGAATGTCGTTAGTTTGTAGTATTGGACAAACATCATGACGGCCCTGGATGAAAAGTCAGAAGATCACCAAAGGGGGAACATACTAATACATTAATTCAAAACCACAAATGTCAACCTCATCGTGGTGGTGGTGGCGCTAGAGATAAAAAGTTAGGGAATCACTAAAGTTATTAGGGTTGTTCATCTCTGGCTTTGATTGCTGTAACGCCCTTCTGGCAGGGCTGCAATCGTGCACAGTAAAACCTCTGCAAATGGTCAAAAATCTAGCAGGACATCTGGTCTTCAACCAGACAAAAACAGCTTGTGTCACTCCACTTTTCTCCACTTCTCGTGCACTGATTCTGGCCGAACTGCCAATCAGAGCGATTTCTCTCACCTCTTCTCCACCGATTCAACATGCTGAATCTACCGAAAAACCTCCGAAACGAACAGACTAGAGCTGACAGGTGCTCACAACAGCAACCCAAACTGTCCGATTTCACTATGACCAGCAAATGAATGACAACACGTTCTACTGTCACTGCGAGGCAGTAACTCTCAATCTAAACTCGGTAGTGGAAAAAGTTACCAAACTTGATTTGGTCAGCAGAATCTTTTTCTGTCTTCAACAATTGCTTGAAGACCTACAGTACCTATTCTAAGAGTGCTTACTCTTTTACTACTCTATACTCTTCTTCTCTATCCCTCATACAACGGTTCATATAAAAGTTATTCCTCATTTGTCATGCGTTCTCCCACGAATGTCCAGCAACACGTGTTCATTTCCGCTTGTTACATGCATACAGTTTTTTCAAAACAAACTTCTGTAGTCACAGGAAACAACTTGGTTAGGCTTAGGCAATAAAACTACTCGGTTATGTTTAGCAAAAGATCGTGGTTTGGGTTAAAATAACTATGGAGGAGGCGTAACTTAAGTACGGAAGTTATGTGAGAAATAAATCAGTGTTGATTTCTGGTTTCACACAGGATACGAACAGCAGTCTCCAGTGTTTATCACTCTTTATGCTTCCTGGCTCACAATTACGTGGATTACATACAAATTGATTTTGTGGGATATACACAAATTACAGTGCATTCATTCTCATAGGTATAGCTACAAACAGAGTATGAGAACAGCCTGTGTCAAGGCATGTTGCAAATATCAACCTCACGGTGACGCTAGAAGAAAAGTCGGGGATCACCACAGTCATTGTGAATTTATCTTGGCTAAAAAAGGAATTATGATTATGAGCAATATACTTGTTGCTGAAACCCAAAGAGCAGAATATTAGACAGACACAACTTTACATCAAGATGTATATCTCTACATCTGACACAAACAGATATACATCGCCACTTTTAACTATCAAAAAATTCAATCTATAATTGAATAAATGTATCACACCCCCTGTGGCTCTCCACAGTCATATCCAAAGTGCCTCTAATGTTTGACACATTTATGAATATACCAAGGCAGCTCTCATCATAAACTGCATGACTCAACCTTTGCTTGGCTCCAATCCACTTTACTATGACTTATTTTGAATGTCTGCCCACACCCACAATGTGAGCTCCATAGGTCTGTGCGAGCGGGTGTGAGTCATTGTTGCTCAAACTCTAAATTGACACAGCTGGCAGCCAAAATCCAATTATTATATCATTCTATTATATCAGAAATATTTCATTTTTCCTGAACTAGAAAAAAGAAACATCTATCTCACAGTCATGCTTTGAAAGTATTCCTCTGCAACATTAAATATTCATGACTAAATATGAGAAAATCAAAGTTAAAGCTTCCTTGGGTGTTATTTAGAAAAAAGAAATAACACAGTGTAACACAGAGCAAACAATCAGAAGAATGTCGTATGATTTTTTAATTTTAATTTGTTGAATATTTGTTGATTAAAAAAAAAAAAAAAAAGATGTGGTATCTGTGGATGACGCAGGTTAAAAAGCCCATTTCATTCGGCCCTAATGAAATTATTGGACGGGCTACCTGCCTGCGCGCGCTCTGTCTGTGTACTCACTGAACGTCACCAGAGTCTTCCGAAAGCTGCTAGCTCGACAGCTGTGGGTACTAACAATAGCCAAGTTTGTTGGTTACGTTCATTATGGTAATTTGGGGGGAGTGGCTTTGGAGGGAGGCCTGAAGGGACGGACTGTCAGTGTTGCAGACTTGGTGACTTTCTTGCTAGATTTAGTGACCTTTGGAGCTAATGCTGCTAGATACTTTCATTGGGAAAGAGTTGGCAACACTGGGCTGGGTTTTTGGTTGGATCATTTTTTTTAAATCTAGCGTACTCTTCTCAACATTACCACCCCTAGCTTTTACGTCATTTGTATTCTTTATCAGAAAACTGTAAATGTCACTTTAATTTTATGTAGTACAACTTAGGGATGTCACAAGAACTGATACTTCGAAGAACTTCGGTAGCAACTCGGTATCAAAATTGTAAAAATGTGACGGTACTTATTTTCTTCGGTACCGAAGGTCCCGAATGATGCCTGTAATGGTCATTTGGTACCGAAGCGGAGGTACTGGAGATGCGATTCTTCCGGATCAAATGGGAGCAGTATACACTTACAAGTGTTCTCATCTGCTGTGAAATGAAGGAAGAAGAAGAACGACATAACAGCACGGAAAAAAACAACAACACGACACGTGAAAGATGGCAGCTGCTGCAGCGCTACCTCCGCCTCAACTTGTAGAGAAAACAAAATAGTTAGAGTCAGATATGGAAGTACTTTGAGTTCGAGGCATAATAATAGATTCGCAAAAACCAGTATGCGGTGCAGAAACGGTGCCGTTTACTTTTCTTTCCAAAGGAGGAAATACTTCCAATTTAGCAGAGCACCTCAAAGACAGACATCCAGACAATATAGTTTGTTTTAAATACTTGAAGGCTACATGCCACTCTTCTGTTTTGCAATGTTAATAGAAGTTTATTTTTATTTATTACTTAAAGGCTACATGATTCTGTTTTTTTGTAATGTTCAAATGTTTTAATAAAGGAGTGCGTGTTGAATTGGTAATTATTGGTATCGAGAATCGTGTAAATTCACTGGTATTGGTATCGACTACTAGATTTCTGGTACCATGACATCCCTAGTACAACTAAAAACTGCTGCATATAAGAGTTGTTTTCATTGGATTGAGGGCACACCAATAGCTCATGTGGAATAGAGCATATAATATTCACACTAAATGAGAGTAGAAACACAGTTTGTTTAACATTTGATCCTCTGAACATATCATTTTATCAAAGAACACAGTAGAGGATACCTCCCTTTGGTTTTCATTTATTTTCACACATTGCTGCTCGTATAATCCATATCATCCATTATTCATAACACTATCAAGGTAGTCCCTCATTAGTACCCACACACAGCCCGGGTAGTTACTCTACAAGTGTCGAGCAGTTGCTTAAACCAACGGCTTTTGCTTCTTTGATCCGCAGGTTAATCGGCCTCGTATTACTTCAGGTGCCCCGGTGGCATTAATTGCTCACAGGCCATGGCATTTTAATGAAGGTCAAGAAGAGCAGGGAGCACAGAGGTGAGAACACCTTGTTCAGCTCTCTGCCTGTGTCTCCACTACGTCACCGACAAGAGCTTAATGTGTCTGGGATGCAGGAGCACCATGGTTACCTACTACAGCCAGGGAACCTTTCACTATCAGTGCTTTTTGAAACACTAAGTCTGCCCACAATCCCACTTTGTTATGGTGCCATAATGGTTATGGTCTTTCAGGCGCTAGTCGTCTTAACTCTATTGTTAAGGGAAAAAATGTCAAACATAATATTCTACGCCGACGAAGTGGCAATCCCACCGAAATCAGCGATGCCTGCCAGCAGCTTAGAAAGATCACATTTACATTTTAAGTGTTTTGTCCGTTGCGCTTATCCAGATATGTAGTGCAGGATCACATAGAGAAACATAGGAAATCATCCAACATAGTCTCATAAATGCGTGTTTGTTTTTAGCTCTCAATGACCGACTCATTTAAGACTAAAATAACTCAAACTATAATTTCCTATTTATATATTTATGTTCTAGAAAAAGTGGTTTCTTTGATGTTCTCGGTTTATTTGGAACACAGTGCCAAATACAGTACAGAAAGAAACTAACTTAATCAAAAGAAAAAAGAATAACAACAGTTTTCATAACCACTTTCATGTTGTCACAATCCTACTGTCGCTTTGGACAAAACGCCACAAGTGCTGTGCAGCAGAAGGAGCTGCTCTGCTAATGGCTACTATAGCTGCTGGATCCAAGAAAGCGCTGACTGTGCTGAAAACACCGAACTTCCTTCTTCAAGTCAAAACTATTTTTCTACGAGTAGTTTAGCTGTCAAGATTTCACGGGTGCATTGGTGGTGGTTAAAGGATTAAGACGTGTTCACTTTCCTTGACAGATTTCTCAGCCACACTCTGTCATGGCCTGCAAATTTCCAACAACTCTTTATATCTAATTAATTTAATTAATAATTCAAATTACAAAAATGATTTATAGTGGTGTTTTCCAATCTGCCACCTTTGTGACTAGAATATTTAAATTAAGCTATCTACATGTACTTGTTTGTTGTCATGGTTTAACAAGACTTGGTCAAAATGGTGTATATATGGCTGGACCGTGTATGGTCAGTCTGAGAATTTGTGGCTAAATTGTTACACAAACAGTCAGCGGTACATGTCCACAAGGTCCGGTGAGGTTGTAGGGGATGCGCTGCTCCACTCAACTTGCTGTTCAAGCGGTGCGTACCCTATCGTTGAATGCACCTGATTGGTCCCTGGTTTTCTGCTCGCTGTTTCAAACCGGAAACAACGTGGCGGCCTGCTCGCAAACGTTCTGTTATTCCATCTAAACAATCCATCAAAATCTACTTCTGAAAACATTTTAAGCGAAAAATAGGCTATGCCACTGCTGAATCTCGTTTCATTTTAGAACTAGATTGCCTAGTTTGACAGCTTGGTCCAAATTTTGTGAGCCGAACGCGTCATGCTGGACGGGCTCATTTGCATAACAGACTGTTCTCTGCCTTTTCATTTTGAAAGAGCAACGGCTAACGAGGAAACTCCAACACTCGGCCGTCCAATCGTGTAACTTCATCACTCACTCAGTGACAGACTTTTGCATTTGTAGGACTGGCCCTCTGCTGTCCAGCCAAAAAAAAAAGACATAGTTAAAGCTGACTTTTCTGGCCACTTGGGGGCCACACTATCCACATATTATTAACTTAGAAAGTTTTTGTGGCTAACATTTTAGCAAACAGCTTCATGTTTACACATCCAACAGCCATGTAGCAACATTAGAATTAATTTGGAGTCGTGTTTCTGTCTACCGGCGCTGTCCCGGTTACTGAAACGCAGCAGAGATTGATAGACAGTCTCAACAAAAGCCAGGTCTCGTGTTTTATGTGTTGTCATAGGCTACAGTATATGTATGTGTTCATTTGTTTATAGCCCTACATATGAGTAAATTAGTTTTTATGGGCTATTGCTGTAATTTATTTGTGATTATTACACATTTTGTAGACTCCTACATCCTTTGTCCTCATCTCTCATTAGACTCATTAGACATAGTGAAGTAAAGAACACTAATGACTGCAAGTTTGAGGAAAATTTGACAGTTTTGTTGTTGTCGTTTCCCCCCCCACATCGTTTTAATGCACAGGCTTATCGGGGCTCAAGCCCGATGGCCGCAACAGGATGCTCTGCACGTAACGACGCAATGGCAACTATATATCAGATCTGTTTCTCTTACCAACTGACCAAGTGATATCGTTGAAAATTTGTCACTGAAGCTTTGAAGCCTCAAAAGTGGTATTCGAGACAGCCCTATATGCTGCACACCCTCTTCCAAGGTACATCTTCTTATGCCTGTGGGTGACCTGACAAATGAGGCAGTTTAAGACAAACGCAGACCCCATATGCATTTTAAGACAGTATGCAATGAGAGGATTTTATTGCCAAACTAGCTACATCAAAAGCTCACATTGCCTGCATCCTTATTTACACATTTCCTGTAAGAGAGTGAAGTTAGAGAAGTTCTCAAGGTCACTGCATAAGAGTGTGTGTGTGACTGGCTGCATCAGCAATTAAACAGGTAAATCAACGGGAATGAATTCTGTATGTGTCGGGTCGTTTTGTTTTTTGTGTGTGCCAAGCAGAAAACGTGAAACCGGCTGGATTAGGAAAGTGAGTGTACCGTTGCTGAGTCAATAAGGACAGTGCCGCCTCAAATATGTAGTCCCTCAGTTGTCTGTTTGCTCTGGAGAGCTCAAGGTAGACAGCACACAAAAGGGAGAGTGAGCTAGAAGCTGAGCAGCCTGAACAGAGGAAGCCGGTAATCCTCAGTATTGCCTGTGGAAGATGGGCGCTGTACCTCTTCAGAGAATTTCTTAAATCTTGAGGCCAATGCATGCTAGGTAGGTATGTAATCCATCTCATATGAGTAAGTCCTGTAATTCTCTCAATGACACTTGCAAAGGGGATGCGGATCCATTCGTTTCCTGAATGGTTATGCTCTTATTTTGTGAAACAGGCTCTTCTCATGAGTGTGCCCCCTGATGAATCCGTGCAGCAGCGCTGGATTCAGCGGGAAGCGCAACAAAACAACCCCCTACGGCTATAAAGAACAGAAGCCAACAGACAGACGTCACTGAGATATGGGACACACAGAATGCACAAGGCAAGAGATGCCATCGCCAAGTATGGTAATGAGAAAGTCGAGAGAAAAAAAGGAGCTGGGCTGGCAGAGGGAGAAACAGTGGAAACAGCCACAGACAGTAGTAGAAGTAACTAGAGGAAGTTAGACTTAACAAACACCAGTGGCATCATGGGTAATATACTGGTGATCACATCAGTCATTACATTTTTTATGTCCGTTTGAGATTCAATATCTGCTACAGTTAGCCAGACTAGTGCATCTAGGGATGGCAATGTCAGTCTGTCGGTCAGACATTCCACCACTTTAGTCCAGACTGAAATATCTCAATAACTATTGGATTGGATTGCCATAAAATGTCCGCAAACAGACATGCAGTGCGTTCCAATCTGCGTACTTCTGTACTTAAACTTACTATTTTGAGTGCATAAGTGCGTTCACACTGTGAAGTACGGCAAAATGCAGTGCACTCGAAGTATCCGATGTTGTACTCAAAACGGTGAAATCGTTGAGTGTGGAACGCTGGACACTTTTCACACTCAACTGTCGCCATCTTGGCTACGTAGCGGAAGGGGCGGGACCACGACCGCTATTTAAACATGTGAAAATGGCGGCAGATGATGCGGGAGCTTTTGCGGTGCTGAACAACGTACCTTATAGATGTAAGTTATAATGTTTCACGTCTACTCATTTGATTTCATTTTCTGTGTATTCTGGATCAACAAAGCAGGCAGATATATTGGCGGGTATTTGACGGGTAAAACCTGAAGGAGACAGCACTGCAACACAAAGGATGCCAGCTGCCATGAAACCCCGAAGAAGAAGAAGATATTTTGGCGGGTAGCGAGCCGCGGTGAAATGTTGCGATCGTCATTTCTGGTAAGTGCGCCGCAGAGTTTTCGATTTGAGACGACCCTACCCCGTTGAAATTAACACACTACTCAAGTAAGTACAGAGTGCACTACCTTGAAGTGTACTTCAGGAAGTACGTGGATTGGAACACACTGATGATCTCTTCCTCTAGCGCCACCATGACAGCCACAGTTTTGAGTGAAATGTTACAACAAGCGACCCCTCATTAGAAAGCTACGGTGGTGACAAAGCGGCTGCAAGTTAAAGTAAGTCTCTACACCGCAGCATTTCGGAGATATTCCAAAAATAGTAACTAGAGTACTAGCTGGTATGACATGGTTGGTACCAATGGATTCCTTAGGTTTTCTAGTTTGATATGATACCAGTGTCATCACTCTAGCTTTAAAACAGCCCACTACAACCTCCGAAAGATCGATTGCGTTAATGCGTTAAAGAAATTAGTGGCGTTAAAACGATTTTGCATTAACACATTATTATTGTGTTAACTTTGACAGCCCTACTTGTAATGTTTCAGTTTGTGTGATCTGCCTAGGGACATGGATGTAAATTAGTATTCTCGCTAACTCTGGCATGTTTACATCTTCTATTTTTATACTGATGTTCATTAACGTGCTCTATCCCTGTTAAATTAATAAATAAAATCAAGTCTTCAGTTCACCACTGATCTTCAGACCTTTTTAGTTTCTTTTAGTTCATTGTTTTGGTTTTCCCACCCGCAAACTCCTCTCTCACCAACCTCTTTCCCCAGGCAGATGTTCTCAGCAAACAAGCTCTGATAAGCCCTCTGGACGTTACCTGTTCACCACCAAACGGCAGCACGACAAAGTTAACGACCAGCTGGTGAACATAGTGGAGCATTTAGCAGCTCAAGAACGGAGATATTTCACTCAATATCAGCCTCGGTATTTTATAATATTTTTGAACTTCCTTAGAGTCAAATTATGAGGAGCAGGATATTAGTGTGTACTATATTAGTGCTTTCTCTAATTGTACAGGCCTGGCAGGCCTCCAGGCTAATGGGAACCCCCGCCAGGCCAGAGAAACGTTTTTAATGCTAAAAATAACGCCAAATATCCATCCCAGTGTTTTCCAATATTCATTGCCCATGAAAGAGGCCAGTAGTTAGTTCACATGTCTGTAATAACAGCAGGACAGTTGAGTTATCTAAACTGCTAAAGACTGTATATTGCAGACATCAGATACACACAGCACAAAGGACTGAAGAGCTTCTGGTACATGTTCTTTCAGTTGGCTGCTTTAAACCTGAAGTATAAATATTATATCTATATGTACAGTATAATGAAGACACAATAGAAACAGCACATGTGCCATGGCTGGAAATAGATATTGTATTATTGAAAAATGTTGATTGGGTTTGTTGGATTGCACATGCCAATGTTTGATTTCATTGCTTCAGTATATGACGTATTTATATGCTCAATATCTAGGCAGTCGCTGACATTTCATGCATCACATACAATAACCTTCTTTAGCCAATAACATCTGGTCCAGTTCAGCCTGAACTTGTCCAGTATGACCATGACATTATGTCTGCTCAGATCGATTACCAGCACAACAACAACAACACAGACGAACACCCTCGCTGCAGCCTTAACCGCTTCTGATACTTCATGTTTTTTGGATTGTACTTCTATTGAGGGATGAAGCAAAACATCCATAGAGTAACAATAACAAAAACAACATCCCAAGATTTTTCCTCGGAACAAATTTCAGTTATCATGTGCAGCTTCAAGTTTTGCTGAATTATTTATCGTCCCTTCCTTTGTTGTTCTCGCTGCTGATAATGAGTCAGCCAAGCTGTCGCAGAGGCCAAGAAACTTAGACAACTGTCTTGACAAATCTATGTGGCGCAATATTACTTACTGTTGTGGCAAATTCCACTTTAAGCGTACTTAATGGACACATGCTGCAGGATCAGGAGAGATTAGAGCAGGATTACCAGACAAAAAGGATACCAATATAATCTTTCATCCTCTATAAAGGAGATTGTTCCCCTTCTGAATGACATGATACATCCAGTTTGGGTATCAGATTTTTAAAAAGTCTAGCCTTGATGGCAATGATAAGATATAAAAAGGTAAATAGGAATGATTTAAATCATAGTGGTGCCACCGACTCACATTCACTGCTACAATTCTCTATTTATCTTTCTAACTCTCTCATATGCATTCAGTCACACACACATACTTCCACAAAGGGGACTTAGAGGCCTACCTATCGCCTGGAAACTACTAATCAACAATGAGTCACCCAACACCTTATCAGATAGTCATTGTAGCACCGCTCTTCAATTTTCTGTTTTTCTTTTTACTTCAGCTCCCAGCACAACGATGTCTGGGAGCAATTTCAGTGATAAAACACCGCGGGGGAGATGAGTATTAACAAAGGTGACTCATGCTTGTGCAACCTTCAAGGCAAATCATAATTCCATATTTCATTTGAAAGGATGTTTCACTAATTTTCTCCTTTTTAAATGCGTGCTGTGAGCCGTCTTTGAAGTCTCCCTTCTGAAGACGGTTTGTGATGTCCTCTGTCCAAGTCGGTGATCTCAGACTGGGAGCTACAACGGCGATAAACACGACTAGAGGACTTTACTACGAGACGTTAAAGCTGTCAGCGGCACGCTGCAGCGATCATGCGAGCTTCACAGCGGGCGATCAAACGCGAGGATTGGTTTGGGAGATTACTCAGGATAGAAATGTATGATTTGTTTTGATGGGTGATACCTGTATTAACCCTCAGGGAGCTGAACCCACATAAGGCACACAGTATGGGTTCTTTTTAGATTGATGTATGGTTCTGTTTCGCCTCTTTCGTGCGCTGCATTAGTCCTCGTGATAATGAAGGCCACAGTAGGTGATATTTTAGCAAAAAAAAAGCTGTATATCAAGTAATAAAAATAATTGTTTTGCATAAAAATAATCACAGACAAGCCTGGCTGGTAAAATTAAATGTGCTGTGAGTGGTTTTGATATCCACTGATGGGATTAACTTTAAAAAATGACTTTTTGCTGCCATTTCTCAATGCCAACTTGCAAAGTTGTCAAATGGCAGCTTCAAAGGATAATTTCCATTTTTACAACCATAGACTATATAAGAAGTTGATGTAATCAACGTGACGTCACCCATTGGTTTGTGGACTGACATTTTGAAGCCTCGAGTTTGGCATTTTGGCCGTCGCCATCTTGTTTTTTTGCAACCAGAAGTGACACGAGAGGGTGGAGCTACAACCAAACACTGAATAAGACATTTTTAGGCGACAAAAAAGTTACAATTGACTTTCATGAACTGAAAACACACTGTGAAAGGGTTGTAAAGTTGTAAGACAAAAACAAGGAACAACTCCCAGATTGGACAACGCCGTGGTAGCAACCTGTCGATCACAAGGTAGCCACGCCCTAAATCATATTCTGCTTTATGGTCTATTTGACTCTAAATGGGACAATAATTTACTAAATGAACATCATGCTGTATTGAAGAAGACTTGAAACTAGCGATTAAGACCATAAACTCATGTTTACAATGTTTACTGAGGTAATAAATCAAGTGAGAAGTAGGCTCATTTTCTCATAGACTTCTATACAATCACACTTCTTTTTGCAACCAGAGGAGTCGCCCCCTGCTGGTTATTAGAAAGACAATACAAGTTTAAGGCACTTCAGCATTGGCTCCACTTTTCAGAGGAGGTTGCCGCCTGGTGAGATCCAAAAAGACACCTGCAATTACCGCTCATCGCCATATAGGTGCTGCCAAAGTGAACGAGAAGCAGATCTTCCAGATTTTGACTTTTAAATAATATATTTTTTGGAATCATTAAAGTTAAGATGACTGAATTCTGAACAATGTTTAGTGAGGTAATAAATCAAATGAGAAGTAGGCATTCCTTTGCAATGAGAAATTATTATACCATAACCTTTTTTTAAACTCCAAAAAAGGTGGTTTTGGACTTCGTTGCAGCTATTTGGCTGTGTTTGCAGGTCTCAGTAATTACTTTGGTGAGTACAATGTTATCATAGCAAATAGAAATGATGGTACAAACTATGAAAATAAGACCCAAGTTATATAAAGCACAATTATCCTTTAAGTAATACTTCAGTTGACCATTGTTGATAATGTGACACACTGACCATATGGGTTCTGGGTTTCATGTAGTCATCACCCCTCCATCCACTCTCCTATTGGATCCTTTCGGTTTTTCTAGAAGAGCGTATTACCTTCTTAAAAGACACTTAGCTGCCAGATTACTCGGACAAAAGCGATCGACAGAAAAAGCTATTTCCAGAAACAGGCACTCCAACTTTAAAATGATTTCACCGATAAACAGTCGAGGGAAATGTCGATGGGCTGTCAATAACGTAAAGGCCAGTAATTAGTGCTGTGCGGCGGAGGCCTACTTGTTCTTAGCTGACAATTATGGGCCAGAGTCGTATGGATTTCTGCTTCATCATTGAAGAGTGCAGTTCTACACCACGTTACACCACACAGTCTGTACCTCATTTAACAGCTTGAAACTCAATTTGTGGTTATTTCTCTGTCACTGAAACTCTTCTGGATATTAGCATGCCTTTAGCTTACCGAGGCATTTATCAGATGTTAAAGGACAGAACATTCTAGACTTTGTGTGAAATGTAAGAGTAGACATTCTTTTAATTATGCATAAAGGAAGGTGCATTTATTGTCATTATTATCATTATAAAAGTGATGTGTATGTGTTGAACTTGCTAGAAGAGTTGCCAATATACACATCTAGCAGGTCTGGAGCAACATCAGCAGTCATCTAGAGATGTTTCTGGCCACCGGATGAATCTCAGACCAATATTCACTCCACCACCTCCTGAGGGAAATATGTGTCTTTTTAGCTGCTAAATGCTCCACTGTGTTCACCAGCCAGTTGCTAAATGCGTCTGTCTGCTGTTTTGTGCTGTGCAGACAGCATACAGTGGAGGTTTTGAGCATTTTCACTGATTTCAATGAGCTGAAAGAGCTAAAATGCTCTGTAGAGCTGAGGGAATCTGCAGTCAGGTGATATATTCGCTGTGGGTTAGTCACTATGAATGACCCCTTACATATACTAGTAGTCATGTGATCCATTGTTAATATAAAAATATTGATTATAACTGCTTTGAAACTAAATTGAGTTCAACCAGATATTCCCTGAGATATCCTGGTGCACAGATATGGAATGCCAAAAGCTTGTAATCATTGCATTGTTGATTATCATAGTCATTAGATTCTGTGTTGCTTGATCCTCCTGCACTGTATTCCTATGTTATTATGTGTATGAACAGTGTCAGCATTGTTCTGTTCATTTTGTGTCTCTTATTTTCTTTTGTTTGCATTTACAAGTATTTGTTTTTAATCAATTCAATGTCCATATCGTCTTTTTTTCTTCATTTGGGAGGTCCACTCTACACAGTAGGCGATTTGTGGAGGGATTCCATCCCCCCTTGTTAGCACATAACCAAATTGCATCCCGTTTGTTAACCTGTCATCATCCTCTCCAACCCCTAGTAGCAGAGAGAGTGCAACTGTCTAACTGTGCAGTGTATTGATAAATCCATGGCGCTGTATGTGGTGCTGAAGTAGCAGAAAGATTTGTAATTGCAACTTTTTCTCTGAGTGAAGCCCTTCTGTTAGTTTCGTCTTGGATCTATAATATTCTCTAAACTATATAACGGAGTCGCAGGTGAACGAACTGGGTCAATCCCCCCCGCTCCCGTTAAAAATGAACAAATCGTCTATTGTACTGTCTGTACAGGCCTATGGCTTCTTGACCTCTGGTGCCACATTTGTTCACATCTAGTGTGGTCCAAAATATTGTAGTATCGATACGTATCGATACTGAATATTTGATACGGTTTGAATACTCATTTTCTGCTGTATCAATACACGGGTACCAGCTCTGCTTTCTTCTCTCTAACAGTGTGTTGAGACACACTATTTATGTTTTAATAAAAATTTAATATGTTCTGCCCTCAATTTTTTTCCCCTGTGGTATTGAAAATGGTATAAAATATCAATATTTTTCAAGGTATTGTATTGAAGTTAAAAATTCCAGTATCGTGACTATAATCATCTTTTAAGCGGTTTTATGCTGGTGTAAAAAAAACTGAATGAATAAAAATGAAATAAAAAAAATGAAATGAATAACATTGCTCTACCCCAGGATGATATTTCCTCTCCAGCTCTGCTCATAGAGATACAAACTCCACTAAAAATCGCTTCAGGCAAGATTAATTGTCGCGTTACGTTCTACCAGATGAACTATAGAGAATCAGGGGAAACCTGGAGCACAGTAACAGCATCAGTGTTGATAACTGTCATTAACTTCAAAGCATAATCTCCTTGCACTTCCTATAAAATGTCAATTAAACCCTCTGTAGAGAACATTACAGTGCACGCATTGTACAGCAGCTGGAGCCCCGGCGCGGTCATCACAATCCTCCCGATGCGCAATCATTACAATTTCTTCAGGCATTTAAAGTCACGTCGCATTCACATCCTGCAGCCTGCTCCTGGCAGGACTCTGAACTGTCCCAGGTGCCACTCTACATCCCCTGTTAGGCCTCACCTAATGAAGCTCATTGCCCAGCATCGGGAAATACGGCCATCGAGTGCTGCTAAGCAACAGGCCCTCGTGCTGTTCTTCGCTAAAATCGCCTCCCCCAGAGACACTGACACCACTTGGCCCTGGGTGCCCTGCTGCCAACACACTTGTAACAGGAATATATGTTTTGCTGTAGTCACAAGGTCATGTCAAACTCATGTCTCGGGTATTTTTTGCTAGACGAAGACATGCGATGTTGGTCCCAGCAGGTCTGTGATTATGTTGACCCTCAACAGCCTGGCAGCCTTCACTAATGGGCAGCTAGTCGCCTCTTGGCTCGACGCTACAGCTTGTTTGGCCTCTCAAGGCTGAAGACCGCCAAACAGAAACATACTGCAAGCTGGCTCTCCTTGTTTTCCACCTCCACTTTTGTTCAGTATACTTCACATCACGCGTTTCATGACAATTAATTCTGCAGCAGATGAGCATTCATAATAGACATGCAATGACTTGAAACTAATTGAGCTTTGTATTTACATAAATCATCATATACATCATGATTGCACGACTCTGAACACCTGCATGCATAATGCTGCTGCAATCACGCGAATGAGCGGTCCCCAAAAAAGCACATGTTGCATATCGTGTTTCATGATAATAACACAGCTGCACATTATATTCCTTTCATTTAGCATGAATTAATAACACCAAGGAACAACCTATGTCAACATGCACTCACAGCTATGCCATGCGAACCGAAGGTGAGATAATTATAGCCCTCATCCCGCTGGTTTATTTGGTTTTTCTGTTAGTTTCGTCTTAGATCTATAATATTCTCTAAACTGTATAACGGAGTTGCAGGTGAACGATCGGGTCAAATATCCCCGCCCCCATTAAAAATGAACAAATCGCCTATCGTCTGCACAGTCCTATGGCTTCTTGACCTCTGGTGCCACATCTGTTTACATCTAGTGTGGTCAAAAATATTGTAGTATCGATACGTATCGATACTGGATATATACAGTTTGAATACTCATTTTCCGCTTTGCAATGACTTGAAACTAATTGAGCTTTGTATTTACATAAATCATCATATATATCATGATTGCACGACTCTGAACACCTGCATGCATAATGCTGCTGCAATCACGCGAATGAGCGGTCCCCAAAAAAGCACATGTTGCATATCGTGTTTCATGATAATAACACAGCTGCACATTATATTCCTTTCATTTAGCATGAATTAATAACACCAAGGAACAACCTATGTCAACATGCACTCACAGCTATGCCATGCGAACCGAAGGTGAGATAATTATAGCCCTCATCCCGCTGGTTTATTTGGTTTTTCTGTTAGTTTCGTCTTAGATCTATAATATTCTCTAAACTGTATAACGGAGTTGCAGGTGAACGATCGGGTCAAATATCCCCGCCCCCATTAAAAATGAACAAATCGCCTATCGTCTGCACAGTCCTATGGCTTCTTGACCTCTGGTGCCACATCTGTTTACATCTAGTGTGGTCAAAAATATTGTAGTATCGATACGTATCGATACTGGATATATACAGTTTGAATACTCATTTTCCGCTTTGCAATGACTTGAAACTAATTGAGCTTTGTATTTACATAAATCATCATATATATCATGATTGCACGACTCTGAACACCTGCATGCATAATGCTGCTGCAATCACGCGAATGAGCGGTCCCCCAAAAAGCACATGTTGCATATCGTGTTTCATGATAATAACTCAGCTGCACATTACATTCCTTTCATTTAGCATGAATTAATAACCCAATGAACAACCTATGTCAACATGCACTCACAGCTATGCCATGCGAACCGAAGGTGAGATAATTATAGCCCTCATCCCGCTGGTTTATTTGTTTTTTTCCCCCCCAACCTATGTAATTCTACTGTCACTGTGCTATCACACTGTATTTGTTTTCCACCCTCCGGGGGTACCACATTTAGTATCAGAGACACTACTCGTGTATCAAAAAACACCAGCGGACCACACACTGTGCACAAGCCGCCGACGCTGATTTCATGCTGCTGTTCCGTGGCAATAACTCATACAGGAGACCACACATTCCCACTCTTTCTACAGATGGAATAAAGTGGTTGCGATAAGACCGTGTGGGAGTGCATTACAGTGCAGAGCTACAGAGGGAAGATGATTGTCAGGGTCCAGCAGGAGAGAATTAACAGCGGGTGGTAGTGATGGTTGGTGACTGTACCCACTGACAAATTACAAAAAAGCACCCTGGAGTTTTACGGTATGTTCGGGTTCTTTAAGGGGAACATGTCAGAGTGTGACTTCAGTAACACGGCGTATATGAGCATAACAATAGGATGAAATGTAAATCCCGTCTTGTGCCTGAGCTGCAAGGAGGAACACCCAGCAGTTTGGCAGCTGGGCACTGTGTCATGCTGACTCACAGCCTGGAGCGTCCGGAGTGGATCACAATGCAACTCTCAGCCAAAGGATGACGTGAGGTACAGTAAATGTCAGAACTTGTTGTGTTGCAGTGTCCACTTGATTCCCACTGCTGGGAAATATCTGTAAGATTCAGGAGATAAAGTTTAAAGGTCTTTAGGTTTGACACTGAAAGAACAAATGAGATATCCTCACAATGCAAGATACTTCAAGGATGGTGTTTTTTCTATATTTTGTTGCTGTCAGTGAATGCAAAAAAGAAAAGACCGAAAGGTTTCGAAGCGAAAAGCAGAAGTGCCTACTTGGTAATATTTCAGATTTAAACCCAATGCTATAAGGGAACCCTAATGTTAATGAGGTGAGGAGGATGAAGCGTTTCACAGCCGGTGTGGAAAACCTATGGCCCGAAGCAAAAGCTCTCCCGGAGAGGCCAGACACAGCCAGCCACCCAACGGTAAAGATCAAAGTGAGCGTGCTACACATATTGACCGTCATCTTTTCTTGTGAAATGTCCAATGACTTCCTGGAGGTAGTGGCTAGAAGTGGGAACCCCCAAAACGGGGAAACTCTCGCAAGATTTTCAAGGTAAGGTATCTTGAATAGCTAACTTTAGGCATTGATCTCGAATAGTTAAGGTAAAACATTGATCTTGAATAGTTCAGTTTAGGCATTGATCTCGAATTGTTAAGTTTAGGATAGGTCGTCGGGGCAGTGAGTCTCACGAGAGTTCTTGCAACTTTGCAAATCTCAGATCAGAATTTGCGGTTTGCAGGATTCCTTCTAGACACAGCCCTTCCTGGAGTCTCATTGATATTGGCTGTTTCCCTCTGCTTACAGTCGTGATGCAAAGCTATGCTAAACACCTTCTGGCTTCCAGCTCAAAATTGCACAGTATTGAGAGTGGTATCGACCTACTCATTTAACTGTCAGCTAAAAGTATTTCCAAAAATGTCTAACTATACCTCTTTTAAAAAAAGGACACAGTAGTTGATTTTTTTTTTTTTTTTTACAGCTGGGAACTGCAGTTTATAGAAAATGTCATTCAGACAGGGAAGTATGCATTTCTGACTATTTTCAGTTGTAGATTAATACACATTTGGTACACTAGTAAGTATTTACAGCATCAGGACGGTATATGTGGGATTGACTAAAAATAATGCCAGTGTTTTTCATAAAGAAAGACAATGCCAATTAACCTGGTAAATACAATGTTATCATAACACTCAATAATGATGGCCTGGGTATTAGAATAAGGCCCATGTTTAGGGATAATGTACAGCTAGCAGGTCATTGTTGTGAAAGAATCCCTGACAGGGCGATGCTGCACCATCTTATCACCCTGAAGGGGATTCTTTCACAACAATGACCCGCTAGCTGTACATTATACCGCTTATTACATGGCTACTTACTGAAGAAATCAATGTTTTGACACAAAAATGGTCCACCAGAGTCCGACATTAGAGCTGCGCCCATAGCAACGGTCTGTTATACATAGCAACGGTCTGTTATACAGAAATTATAGAACGCAGAACGCTGTGATTGACCAATGAGAATCGAGTATTCAACACAGCCGTGTAATAAATACATTTAATAAACAAGAATTATCCATTAAGCTTCCTTCCTTATATATTAAACAACATTTGATACATTAATTTAAAGTTCTTCCAAATACTTATGTCGATATTTGATACAGCTGAGTTAGTGCAGTATCTGAGTTAAAAAAAAAAAAAAAAACTCAACTTGGATACCATCTTGTCTCATATGCAGCATAAAATTACTTAGCATGCATGTTATAAGATGTCATATCAATATTTCAAGGAAAAAACTGCATTAATATTTTTGTATAATTAATAAGCAGGATCCATTTGCAACGGGTGTCCTTCATGTTATTTTTATTACCATGAAAATTCATGAGTCATGTTAGATAAGTATATAGCACATCAAGGTTAGAGTTAGTGATAGATAACTTTTCTCTACCTGGATCACTGTCTCCATCAAATATTATATTCACATTTGCATTCAGTGCTAGTGCCTTTTTGACAGAATGGTAGAAGGTGTGCTTGTTTTATTAATTACAAAGTGCAGGAGTTCACTGTGCACATGTGTTAGAGCTGCAGAAGCAGGTGCATTGAACAACACGTCTTATGCTACTCTTGTATTTTGACATTTACTGGCAACCAGAAGGAATTTCAACAAGGACAGAGATTTTGAAACAGCTGCTTAGTCACCATGTGTAACGGGACAACTTATCCTCATACAACGGTTCGTGATATCTTATGAAAAGTTATTTTCGATCTCTAAAAGTTATTCTCTTTTAGAAATTTGGAGACAATAATTCACGCTTCATCTCTTCTTGCTTGGATTATTGAAATATCTTGGAGTCAGTCAGACAACTAGGCACACCTTCAGCTGGTGCACAATGTGGCGGCGCATCTGCTGACAAAATCTAAAAAAATCCTGCCATATTACTCTGATTTTAATGTCATTGCACTGGTTACCAGTGAAATTTAGAAATGACTACAATATTTCCAGCATATCTCAGTGACCTTTTACATCCCTACTGTCTCCCTTGAATGCTGAGGTCATCGGATAAGCTGCTGCTTTCCATCCTTGATAGTCGTCTGAGGCATAAAGTTGACCAAATGCCTTTTCTGTGGTCGGGCCCAAGTTGTGGAATTGCCTCCCTCTACATGTTTTTATCAGCCCCCACATTCAAATGCTTCACATCCAGGCTTAAAAAAACACTTATTTTCTCTGGCTTTCGATGTGTTTTAGATATTGTCAATATTTGTTTTTGTCATTGTGTCATTTTCTGCTTTTTTTCTTTTTACTGTGTAAAGCACTTTTTGGTCAACCGCGGATTGTTTTACTGTGCTATATAAATGAACTGAATTGACTTATCCCTCATTTTTTGTGCGTTTTCCTACGACTGTCCGGCAACACATGACGCTATGTGTCGATTTCCACTCGTTACATGCATACAGTCTTTTCAAAATAAATTTCCGTCTTCACAGGAAGCAACTCGGTTAGGTTTTGGCAACAAAACTACTCAGGTTTAGGAAAAAAAGATCGTGGTTTGGGTTAAAGTAACTCCAGAAGAGGTGTAATTTAGTACGGAAGTTACGTGACAAATAAATCAATGTTAACTTCTGGTTACACACGAGGTACAAACATGAGTCTCCTGACGCTTTTTATACTTCCTGGATTACATGGAATACACACGAATACGTGGATTACATACAAATTGATTTTGTTGGATATAAATGAATTACAGTGCATTACTTTTCGTGGGTATAGCTACAAACGATGTATGAGTGCGGCCTGAACGACACAGTAAAACCACGCTTCTTTTCCTTTCAATATACTCCAAACAAACACTTGATTTATTATCCCTCTATCCTCTCCCCAGTGTTCAGCCAACATGGCTCCTCTCTAACAGCTGCTTAAGAAGGACACACCACCTGGACCCCGGGCCCCCTGACTACAAAGAGGCACTACGGTTCATCAAACAACAGCTCAACAATCCCACTCTCCACGCACACTGGCCCACTTGGGCCTAGATGAGCCCAGTGTGCTCGTCGTTCTACTCTACTGTGCTTTTCTTGTGCTGGAGTGGAACAGCCAATCGCCACCACTTGAATCCTCTAAGAAACCCTGTGGGGGAGAGGAAGCTTCTCGCTGGCCTGTGGGTATTTGAACATATTTATGTGTATGGTAGAGGCTTCTCTCTTCACACAGATGAGAAAACACTCGACAAATGTTGGCCACAAGCCACTGACATTGTTGTGATGGATGCAATCAGTGGTACAGTGCGGAGAAGTAGTACCGACAACATCGGAGGAAAGCAGTAGGAACAGCACAGTCGGATGTATGCAACAATTTATTCAGCCTGTTTGTTTCAGATTACCTACGTTCTCTAGCTGTTGCTTCATCCCTCGTTGGATGCTGCGCACCTCGACCTCGGGGTAGTTGCTGTTTCAAGGTAGATAACTCTTCAAGATGACTGACAAGTGTTGAGCCAGGAATTAGACCGAGAGGAGTACAGCAAGATTTATGAATCACGTTCAGCCTAAAGGTTAGGAGTTAAGATACAGTAGCTTTAAGGGTCCTGTCTCCTGCGTAAGATTTGAGGCTTATTTTGGCTGCAATGGATGAACATTTTCACATGCCATTCAAACTCAGAATCCGACTGGTATTAGGAGTACAAGAAAAGCAGAACTTTTTTTGTGGCTCAAGCCTTAGTATGAAGTTGGAAGAAAAATTGTAGTTTATGACAGCCTATGTCTTATTTGCATAGTTTGCTAGAAGTATAATTACATAACCAACACACTGGACTTCAGCATTTCAATACTTTTATTACATATGTCTATGATTTTTGTTTTTGAAATGTATCCTATGTTTCTTTTTATTATTAAAGGTCCCATATTATGCTCACTGTCAGGTTCTTATTTGTATTTTGTGTTTCTACTAGAACATGTTTACATGCTGTGATGTTAAAAAAAACACATTATTTTCCTCATATTGTCTGCCTGAATATGCCTGTATTCACCCTCTGTCTGAAACGCTCCGTTTTAGTGCATTTCAACGTAATTGCAACGTAATTGCGTTGCTAGGCAACAGTTTGGGTCCATGTTTACTTCCTGTCAGCTGATGTTATTTACATACACTGCAACCAGAAACAAACTGGGACACATTTAGAATGTTTATATTTAAAACCATGTAATGGTCTAAATACTGTATATTTGTGACATCACAAATGGACAGAAATCCTAACGGCTTGTTTCAAACGCACAATTTCTGAATATGGGTTGTGTGTATTTCTTCGTATATTGAACGTTTCAATACTTTCACAGTATTTATATAGCACTTAAACCTGCGTTATACTATAACAGACATGACAATCTCACTTTTTTACAATATGGGACCTTTAATGCTGGGTACACTTTACACGAGAATCAGGTCGATTTGTGCCCGATTCCCCCCTTCCCAACAATCGTCAGCAAAGCCCCGATTTTTTGATATTTCAGAAGATCATCTTTCCAGATATTCCTGTGGTGTGAGGTATGTTAAGAGTGTTTTTACATCACCCGATCTGTTAGGAAGTCCATCCTGGCCACATTGATCTCAAATCGCAAATGTTAAACTCGTTCAATATTTACGATTGGATATCCTGTGTGGAGAAGGACAGCCGATGACGCAGTCACGTGGGAAAGAACAATACAGATTGAGAACCAAGTTGACTGAAAAAGGAAGGACACCGACTGTGGTCACGGGGGGCCGTGGTTAATGCATGAGCTAATGCAAATGGGAAGCATAAAGTAGTAGTAAGATGGACCTCAGAAATGGAGGACCAACTTGTTGATTTGTGGCAGCAACATGAGTGTTTATTCAACGTGTCTCCATGACTTCATCCATATTTTTTCTTCTTCAATTTTCAGTACAAAGTAGTGCAAAAACTAACATTGCTAATTCTTCCTGCCCATCGTCCGCCATGTTTGTTTTTACTAAAGTCACGTTTGATCACGAGAGATTTTGCAAGATTTCCTTTTTTTTTTTTAGTCAGGACTCTTGTTGTTCATGAATGGAATCTGTTAGTGTGTGGTGCTTTGGGTGTTTTGCTACTATAGGAACAAAACTGTTAAATTGAACATAACATGTTGCTATGTGTGGGGTCTTTCACATTTTCTATCAATCTGTTGGGTGTGGGCCATCCTTAAAACAAAAAACGGCATTCTTATTACACAGTTTTGCCTTGCCCTTATCATGTCATTCCCTCGCCTTTTCGTGCGACCAGGCTGAACCGGCAGGCTGACATTGCCATTCCAAGAGCAAAAAGGTCAAAATGGTCAAAATCAAAGCAGTAGAAGTCAAGATAACCTGACTTATAGCCTCTAGTGTAGACTTCCCATAATGCACCATCAAATCTTTATATCCTACGTTTCTCTTGTCTTGTTCCTATGTCTTTCATACTCCACACTTCCAGTATGTAACAAAGGCGTTGTTATACATTTTTGCCCCAAAGCCTAAACAGAGATAACCCCTGATGATGTCATCAGAAAATGACCTCTGATGACATCATTAGAGTTATTTTCTGAGACTTCTGAGGCTCCATTCAGAGCCACAGACGACATTACACAACTGTCCTCGCAGGCTGAGTAGGACTTCTTAGGACGATGATGTAAAATGGAAAGAGTGCCCCTTTAAGATGAGGATGGTTGGGCATACTAAAGTCTTTCATATCTCTCTTTCAGACTAATAATATCTCATGTCATTTGTTTTTTTTTAGGATAAAGCCGCGGGCACAAACTGCGTTGTACCGAGGGACCTTGTGTGCACGGTTTAAACAGACCAGCCGGCTCCAGAGCCAGAGACTCCCACAGAGAGCATCAGCACCACAGGAACACATTGCCATCGATCTGTGTGGAGACCTCCATCAAGCTCCCAGTAGGACGCTCCAGCAAAGTGAAAATAATCTACTGGCAACAAAGTGCAACTAGGGTGAACGCCTCGAATCATTTTTCAATAAGCAGCAGTCAGACGGTATTAACAACTTTGTTTCGAGAAGAAAGGCGAGCACAAATTCATTCGGCATCATAAGGCATTACAGCAGCTGCCAAGCAGCAAAGGTGTTGATTTACAGCACAGATTTGATCTCACAAATTGGGGACATGGAAATAAAATCTCAAGTGAACAAAAAAAAACACTAAACGGTTCAGGAACACTCCATTAATCATTGATAGATCTTGCAGGATACGTGCAGGTAATGTAACACCGGTGTCGAGGGGATAGCAACACAAGAATCTTCACTTATTTTTGTTTTAATCAATGTTCCTTCATTGCAAGTGCTAAATCAAACTGTAAAAAAAAAGTGCAAAACACTACTTAAAATTCCAGATGCAATTACTGGTGTAAACAAATAAGTCCTTCAATGAATTTAATACTGCAACATGTTCATACAGTTCATATTCATCAACCACTCTGAGTTTATGACTGCTTAAATAAATTAAAATGAACATGGCATTTTAAGGGCTGCACGGTGGTGCAGTGGTTAGCACTGGCACCTCACAGCTAGAGGGTTGCAGGTTCAAATCTGACTTGGGGCCCTTCTGTGTGGAGTTTGCATGTTCTCCCTGTGTTAGCGTGGGTTTTCTCCGGGTACTCCGGTTTCCTCCCACAGTCCAAAGACATGCATGTTAGGTTAATTGTTGACTCTAAATTGCCCATAGGTGTGAATGTGAGCGTGAATGGTTGTCTGTCTCTATGTGTCAGCCCTGCGATGGACTGGCGACCTGTCCAGGGTCTACCCCGCCTTCGCCCAATGTCGGCCGCGACCCCTAACGGGATAAGCGGTTGCAGATGAGAGAATGAGAGAGTGAGAGATGGCATTTTAAATGAATTTGAAGTGACGTAAAGAAGACAATGTTCCTAGGTTGTGTATTACATAATGAGTTATGTATCCAGCTCACATACTGATCATCAACAGCTGTTTAAACCACAGGGGGATGGGCATCCTGAGGGGAACATACTAATTATTAAAACTTTTGGGATGATTTCACGCTTTGTCTTTATATGTAGTGACATGGACGGGATCTCACGGGCAAACTTGTAAATAAAGTAACCTGTAGAATTTCCGTTGCCCAGTTGGGCTATTTCTTACTTTCTGGAGTACTACAGTAGTAGATTAACTATGACATGGTAACAAGAAGAGTCTACCACACTAGCAGTGTGAAGCTGTTCACAGCAGAGATTTGAGTAAAATGTTGATGTCTCACAATGACAATGATAACATGCTAATGTTATCAATGAAAATATTTAATCACAAATTAATGCAAATTTTTTGTATCTGTTTATGTACCTTAAAGGAAGATTTATCAAATATTTAATACTTTTATCAAAATGGGAGTGGACAAATATGCTGCTTTATGCACATGTAGTTATATATGTATTATTGGAAATCAATTAACAACACAAAACAATGACAAATATTGTTCAGAAACCCTCACAGGTACTGCATTTATTATTAAAAATATGCTCAAATCATAACATGGCAAACTGCAGCCCAACAGGCAACAACAGCTGTCAGTGTGTCAGTGTGCTGACTTGACTATGACTTGCCCCAAACTGCATGTGATTATCATAAAGTGGGCATCCATAGAATCCATTTTCACAAAATTACAGTCAAAATGTTTTACAAAATTTCAGTCTATAATAGTTGCAATATTTTAGTCTGGATAAACAGACATTATTGTCCCTAGAGCCACGCCGCTAGCGAAGCGAAAAATTGTCTTGTTAGACAAACTCAAATCACAAAAGAACATTTTTTTCAATGCTGTGAGCACCACAAATGAAACGCCATTCATCATCCACTGTATTGGGGTGGAGGCTTAAATCTCAGAGACAGATAAAGTATTGCTTGATGCCACTTGAGGTAAGTGAGTTTTTTCTTTTTTGTAATTTTGGTGAACTAAACCTTGAAAAATATTCATATGCTTTTGCCTTGAAGCCAAACGTGTCTCAAAAATAAGACTGACGAAGATTTAACGGCACACTGTAGAAGAACTGTGGAAGCGAAAACTGAATTTATGTTTTACTGCCATTCATATGATGTTCTGAGTGCTTTCTATAAAATGAGCTCAATTTGTTTTGTTTAGATGACTGCTGAAGGTTGCCAAAAACAACATAAAATCGGTGAAAAAGACCTGCTGACGACATTTACGCATTGTCTCGTTAGTCTGAAGATTTCTTCCTCTGTAAGAAAACACGACATAAGCTATTAATCATTGCATATACAACTGTTATGAATCTCTATCATGCATAATGAATGAGCAAATCACCTGGATTTAAAATATGCTCAATCATTTTATTAACTGCTGCTCGAGAAAAGAAGTCGTGGAATCCGGTGTCCTTGATGTATTGGAGATTTACATAATCCATACTAAGTAATGGGACACCCGCGGTATCACAGCCCATATGTCATCAAGAAAATTCAGATGAGTGAGCGGATTTTATTGACCCTCCTCGTGGTCGCGCTTTTTGATGTTCGGATGAGTGTGAACACCGACACAGCTGGAGAACCATCAACAGGTTCTTTTTGAGAATAAAGGCTGCCTGCCGGGAAAAGCAAACCAGGAAAAACTGCCCCTCATGTACTGTGTAAAGTGACATTGTACATCCAAGCTCTCCAATCAGCCCTGGTGAAGATGCAACGCAGATCAACAATCTGTGTGTTCGTCTAAACCGAGCCACCCTCCAGCCCACCGTGCACGCGAACACACGGCAATCACTGTACATGCTTCACATCTGCAGGACTCTACCTATCAAGATTACAGTGTGTATTATCATCCAGAGGAGGACAGCTGAGTGGAGGCAAAGTGCAGCTTTTAGCTGTTGCCCTGCACGGAGTATCAGACAAATCACACAGCACGACTATTGTATGTAAATGGACCCTTGAAAACATTTCAATCCCCTAATCCTTATAGGCACCGTATCATTTCCTTCAGTCAAACATGTTTCTTGTATTGTATCTTAAATCTTATATAAATCTTTTCCTGTTCTGTGGGACCAGATTCTTTTTAACCATAAATGTGTTTTAGACTGGAGGCTTTACACACCTAAACTAGGGTCTGAAATTAGCACCAAATGTGGGTAAATTGTTGGCAGTGGCAAGTGAAATCGGCAGGCCATCCACCACTTTGGCAGACAAACACTAGGGATGGGAATAGAGAATCGTTCCCGTTGAGAACCCCTTGTAATCTCATGCCTCCGTGAATATTGATTCCGCTGTATTGATGCTTTCTGACAGTTACGCATACACAATGACACAAAGGGCATACGCACGCTGTATCATGTTTCAGTTTGTTTTGGACAGGAGCTATGGCGGCGAGAACAAAAACACTCAAAAGCATGGCGCTACTACTACTAACCCTGAGGGGACACACCCTATTACAGCTAGTGACGTCACCTGTTAGAAGTCAGTGGGCAGCACAGTCCTGCTTGGCTAAATAACGGAGCTACTAACATTTACGGAGGTCCCATTGAGTTATTATTATGGTGCGTTCAAGCTCTCTTACTCTAAAGTAAAAATTACTAAACGTTATCATGATGCGTTCAAATGTAATCTTGAAAAATTACGTTTTTGGCAAGAAACTTGAATAATTACAGTTGTTTGTAGGAGATGTTTTCACAGCAATATAAAATAGACAATAGAGAGGGAATTATGACCTGTTTAATTTCCTAACTCTAGCTCTAAGCAGCTTAAAATACATAATTAAAAGTACCAATGCCAAGATTTTATTTAATCAAAGCAAATATTTAAATAAAAGTACAATCATTTATTTCCTAATTGTGTATTTATGCAAATAATCACTATAGATGACAATAAGAAAGTAAAGTAAAGTACCCTCGAACCCACAAAAAATAGGGCTCCCCGGATGCTACGATGTAATTTGAACACTGGAATTTACCATTATTGTAAGGTTTTTTGTGTAAAATATATCGAACGTTGAATGACATCAGATCTAAAATGTTATTCCTTAATTTACCGCATAGATTTCAAAAGAGGCAGATAGCATTTCTGAGTGGCAGACAAAAAAAAAATCCTTGTCTGCCACAGTGGCAGTGAAAAAAGTTAATTTCAGACCCTGACCCAAATACACATTTATTTTATAGAATATGTAATAAATAAATACAGAGAGTTTAAGGAGACAAAACATGGTGTTTTTCTTATAGTATGGTCTATAATTACGATCGTCATAGTTTACACATCAGTAATAAAAAGCCTGATATTTTATAATGGCTTCTTTGAATGGGTTGATTCATAACGCACTCTCTTTTAGTGGACTCGTCCTTCTGGCACATAAACTGTATATAATATGAGAGTGCAAGTCAAGAAATCTGTAAGTGGCACTTGCTGCGCAGCGTAATGGAAACTGTGACTGGCACAATAGGTCCAACAAAAACATGTCATCTGACTCATCTTCGCAGAGAGCTTTCACTGGAGAGGACGGGTGATGAATTTATCTGTGAGGATGCTGAAAGCCACTTGTTTAGCACTACAACATCAAAGCGTTTAACTATACCGGTATGCAAATTAGGCCTAATCATGTACTATTTTCTTCACCTTCATCACCTTATGTGAAATTAAAGTTACCCTAGACCCTATTTCCCCATGTTTTGTGTCTAAGTGACTAATGGAATTGGTCCAGTATTGAGGAATAACGCTGTAACCACTACCAAGGGGGGTGCCACCATTTTAACAGGAGGAAAACACTCGACGGGGGAACAGACTTCTCGCAAAATGAGATGCGAGGGCATCAATGTAACGTTACGTTCACTAAAAGTGCTTGATTTTGCCACTGACAGGCTCACATTGTTATTAAAAGTGTGTGACAACATTATGGAAAGGACCCTACTGCGAATTTAAAGGTTTTTCTTACATTTCGCTTTGTTTGTTACTGTGTCAAAGTCCTGCTCAAGGAGAAGTCTCATTGTGAAATCTGAATATCCGTGTACTCTGGCTCAAATAAATACGGATGGAATTCAAAGACATCATCCACATTGTCGAAATCATCTAAATGTTTAGCCATGACATAGAAAAAACACATTTAGACAACACTAAACTATGCTTTCTTTACTCCAACACAACACACTCGACAATCTCAGCTAGCCCTCGACATCCTTCAACCATTGTCTTCCGGCAACACGTCACCTCGCGAGATTTCACTTCTCCTTCAGCGAGACTTTCCATAATGTCCGACACTTAAAATAACAATCAGAGCCTGTCATGGCAAAAACAAGCACTATTACATGAAAGCTGCACTTATCAAAATGTATATGTTGATGATGGATCAGATTACAGTGTGTAATCTGAAAGGGTCCACTCATATTATCAATTCCACGGATGATTGTCATTCACCACAGCTTTTCAGACTGTTTTTGAGCATTTTAGCTTGCTTTGTTTTGGTTCTCCAGCCCACAATTTCTGCTCTCATCCACCTCATCTCCAGCAGCAGCAGCAGACAGCGATTTTCAGCAAAACAAAAGTTCTGATGAACTGACTGTATGCTACAATTAGTTGGCAACTAGCTCCGTGAAGAAAGTGGAGCTTTTAGGAACCTGAACTGACAAATATTTAACTCTAGAGTAAAGAGAGAGACCAAAACAGAGCTAGAAATGAAAGTGAATATTGGACTTTAAATTCGTCAGGTGGCCAGAAATATGAATCCAGATGAATGCTAATGTTGCTCTGTGTCTGTTGGATGTGTAAATAGGCAAATGTTTGCTAACATGGTCGCCATAGCAACTTAATTAGCCAATAATCAGAATCAGAAAAACTTTATTGATCCCCAGGAGGAAATTGGGGCTAAGGACGATCAATAAATGCAGTTTTAATGAGGCTTTAACATACTCAGATTATATTTTTATGAAAGTAGAATCTTAATACATACAAATATATTTTCAATTTCTGTAAACTTTTAAAATCAAGACGCTGCTTTTACTCAGTGTTTCTGTGATTTTGCGTTCCTGTAGTTAGTGATCTATTCTTTTTCTGTTTCCTGCTACTACTGTTCATGCAAACCAAACATTGTTTTGCTAATTATGTTACTCTGACTACATCACAATCTGTCAATGACACTGGGGATATGTCATATCGGTTTGCCATTACATGTGTCTGGTATTGGCCTTTTATTAAAAATGACATATTGGTCAGTTTTGTCACTCATGAACACAAAATGATAGTGGTTGCCAACCGCAACAGCCTGTAAAATGTGCAATTAATTTTAATTCTCTGAGCACATTTTTCATTTAGTTAAAATCGCACAAAAAAACATGACTTTAAAAAGCAATTATGATTTTGTCTGACATTTAATGTGGTTTTAAAGTGCTGCTCACCCTGATTAAACTTCATTAGTCCGGGTTTCAGGAAGTGTTTTGCTAATGCCTTGGTGACGGTCATAATGCCGTTTCAGAAGCTTTATTTTTCTAGTAAGTCAATGTGTAATTTACACATTTATAGAAAAGAACTTTGGTACAATTTGGGTTATTATTAAACTAAACTGCCTATCTACTATATATAAACATCACATGATGATTCCAGACATTTAGCAGAGACGACTTTCACCTTTATTTTAAGCTGTCTGTAGTCTCCTGGCAACATGAGCGAGCGCCTCGACACTGCGAGAATGGCATATTATATTATATATAGAACACCTTGCGTTCACCACATGCTGTCATCACTAAGTGTCACATTGGGTGCAATTAGTCACAGGTAGGCCTATAAATACAGTCAACTCGCAGGGTCAGTCTCAATGTGCTCACAGCCTCGTCATGGCGACTGAGATTGGCCCCGCAAGACAGCTGGTCTGACATGTGCTAACAGTATCACAGCTGGGCTCCAGTTTCAGACCTCCAGACATTTCTTGGGAGCAGTTTATGGAGGCATGATGATAATGATGATGAGCATCTGATCACGGATTATTACAAGTTCACTAAAACTGAACATTTTTACTTTGTTTGGCCTGTCTATCACTAATGTCAGTCAGGTGAGGCCTCCAGCTGTAGATTACAGATTTTTTTAATCCTCCATGGGGAAGTGTGTAGCTTCAGATCCTCAGTTTAAAGTGCAGGATTGAGATTCTTTTTCATACTGCAGCTACTACTACCATAACTAGTACTACTGCCACTACTACTGCTGCTATTACATATACTATTGCATTTTAATGGCACTGGAATTATACTGTATCTGTCTGCCGCACATCCAAAGAAAATACATTTGATACAAATTCACTATTGATGCTGCTGCCACCACTACTGCTGGACAAAAGAGCCTCATTCAGTCTTTAATGATGTTGATATGTTGGGAATCTATAGGAATATAAAAATACTTAATAGTACACAACCTCCATTAAAAGTAAGATTGTATTCAAGTTTGAAGAACAACTTTTTTCATGAAAACTAAAAATGACCTGTATGCATATTAAACAAAACCCGCATATTATGTCTCACCTATCTAAAAGCTAAAGGTCTCTAGTTGCACAGTGAGGCGGTGTTGTGTATTTTTCTGCCGGCTATCGAGTCTGATTCCAAAAATATTCAGGAGGAAAGCAGGTTGTGCGAGCGGTGTGATTTGGGAGAAGTGGAAAGTGAGTCCCATTTGAGTCTTTCATGCTGTACATACTGATGATTTAAGAGTTTCAATTTTCCCCTGAAATGACGCTGAAACATCAGATGATTTATTTCCCTTTTCGATTTGGTTAAGTTTGCTAACTTTGTGTAAAAGGCCTGAAAGAGAATACAAAGGTTGGACTATTTAATTCAGTATTGTCCTGATGTTTTACAGTATTATAATGATACAGTATGTTATGTTAGTGATGTATAAATTGTGTTGTATTGTTGAATGACATGTAGGTCTCAAACATAACTGAAACATTGGTTTCCTTTAGTTTTGGTCTTTTGTATTATTATTTGAAAATGTATCAGTCTCAGTCTAAAACTGCTACTACTAATACTACTACTACTACTGCTTCTACTTCTACTTCTACTACTGCTAATGCTGCTGCTTCCAGTACTATTACTACTGCCATAACCAATACTGCTACTACTACTTCTACTGCTACTACAGTACTACTTCTAGTGTTACTCTTACTGCTGCTGCTACTGCAAATACAGCTACCACTACTACTCCAGCTTATACTACTAAAACTGCTGCAATAGCTACACCTTCTACTACTAGTACTGCTATTACTACTTCTACTGCTGCTATAGTACTAACACTACTACTGTTATTATTGCTATTACTGCTGCTACTACTGCAATTACAGGAAATGCAGCTACCACTACTGCTTATACTGCTGCTTCCAGTACTGTCACTACTGCTGACAAAGCCAATAGTACTACTTCTACTGCTGCTACTACTACAATACTACTACGTTATACAGTCACTACTGCTGCTGCTGCGAAAAACTGCAAATATAGCTACTACTACTGCTTAAACTGCCGCAATGGCTACCTTCTACTACTAATGCTATTATTACTATTAAGGCTACAATACCCTACCTACTTTTGCCATTACTTTTACTTCTACTTCTAAATGGATATTTAGTACTGATGTTGCCTATGCAGCTCTGCAGACTTTAGTTGACTAAACAAGTACAAGGTCCCTGAAGAGACTGATCCCAATGACTTGATATCAGCATTTAAATCACTTCTGAAACTTAACGTGATAGAATGTCTTTATACACTTTTAGATTATATAATTTACTTTCCCTTAAAAATGTTTGCACATTCTAAAAGTTTTATTTTGTGAAAATAAAATTTACTTTTTATTTTGTGTGAGAAGGAGCAGACAAGGTCGCCAGATATAGAATATTTGTTGGATAAATAACCTTGAAAATAATGTAGAGCTCTTCAGATTTGTAGTGAACACGTACCGGTGGCTCGCTGTATTGTTACATTTCTCCCGGGGTGTTTGGTCTTTCTTGTGATTTATTCTGCCGTGAATGTACACATTCACCGGCAGTGAGCGCACAATCGCGTGGCACCACATATCTTAATCAACATCTTTGTACCATTTTTACTGTCCCGCATGACGACACTAACTTTAATTAGTTTCCACAAACAGCTCGTATAGATGACACAGTCCAAATGGCTTTCCTTATCTTTGCAGCAGAGTTTCATTTTGCACAAAGTTGCTTTCAATTCTTTCACTTTATAGCGGTCGGAAATAATTATTTGGAAATCTGTTGATGGAGTGCAGAAGAATAAGTCTAGTTTCATTATTTCTAAGGATAAAATGTTCCTCTGAGGCATTAACAGGTGAGAGTACGAGGTGATGAATCTCATGCTGTCAGCTGAACGCCATGTTTGAGTACGCGTCTTCCAATCATTGAGTGAACTCATCAAATCAAAGCTCCGCTGTCTGACGACATGGATGGCTGGGTCAAATACTACCTTGCAAATAATTCTTAGCTATGGATTTAACCTGCCAGATGAAATGGGCCTGCCTTATGATGGTGAGGCAAATCACACACACAAAAAAAAAGGTATCAAACTGACATCAAGACACTTTCCTGTGATTGTCTTAACTTCATGGTCTGAGGCATCGAGAAAAAATCCATCTATCCATCCAAACCTGCAGCAATATCACAAAGAGTACTGAACACATTGTACCAGCAATAATACGACCAGATGACTGTGTGTGCACTTTCATCTAATGATGGTGGCTTTGCTCATTTTCTTTGTTCTTAGCCTTATATAAAAACTTCCTTTGAGTTCTATGAAAAGTTTGCGTGACAAAGCGGATGGGCACTGTAGTTTTTAGCAAATGTTACTGAGACAGAGGAATATCATATACACAGTATATCGGGCTTTGGATACTTGTTAGTTGGATCAGTTAATTGTTGGTTTATGGTCAAAAGTAAAACATAGAATATCACCAGACTTTTCCTTTAAGATCAAATAGGATTAGAAAAGATTTACTTGATCTGCAGTGGAGGACATTTTGTAAATATCGCAATAGTATCAGTGTTTCTGGCGGTAGTAGTTCAGTCCAAGGGGACTTGGCTTTGGGAACCGGAGGGTCGCTGATTCAAGTCCCCATATGGACCAAGTATGGAGTGTGGGCTGGTTTGCTGGAGAGATTCCAGTTCACCTCCAGCATGGACACTTTTTTTTTTGCAAGTCCAAGTTAAGCCGGAAAGTCTCTTATGGTTCTAACTATCATCTGCTGCTTGCCATTCGGTCTGCTTAGAACACTGCATAGCTATATCTAAGGGATTCAAAGCATGTAATGTATCATCACGTTCACCTATCAGCATACAGTACGAGCATTGATTAGTTAATACGATCACTTTAAATAGGCTATGGCAATGCTATATGGAAAAAAAAACAAAAAAACAAAGAATGAAAACTTTACTTTTAAAGTAAATAAATGTATTTGGCCCCCTTAAAATGGATATAGACTAACGTTACTCAGGGCAAATGGAACATATTGCTAACATTATTGGGCATGCAATAATAATAATCGTAACCGTTTTCAATAACAGTTAGAGTACAACCATATTGTATTATTTCCCTGGGTCTCCAACTAATGGCAGCTTATAATCTACTGTGATTTAACACAGCCATCTATAGCCTCTCAAACCCACTGCAACTTGAGTCCAAGTCCGCATCTCTGCTGCCGAGGTGCCCTTGTGTGTGGTAACTATTACCCACCATGACCCCACCATGACCCCTCTGAAATGCATGTGTGTGCATTGGCATCTGGAGTTAAGAATACACTTCAATTACCTTGTGTTGATTGACAAATAAAGCATCACCTTTTTTCCAAGTCTGATCCATATGACAATAACGTCAAATGTATATGCAAAACGGCATATAAAATAACCACCTGACGCCCAATAGAGCTAACTGTGTTCTACTGTTGTTTCACAGGATTCACAAGTCTGCAAACGTGTAAAAAACAAAACATCCCCCTCAGTAAACTCATTTTGTGCGTTCATGATTACAATTTGTCTGAAATTCATTCATTCAGACAGCAAAATTTAGTAAAAATTATACCACAATATGCTCATATCATCATGTTCCTCTGAGCAACACTGTAATTTGAATTAAAAAATCACTTGTTCTGCCAGAGTTGTTTTGTCTTTCCTTTTTCTTTGTTGCATTCTGCTACAACCAAAATGAATGCAATCACTGTCCTGTCTAACTTTTAATATAATTCCCTTCTTATTAATTACAAGCACATGCATTTATAGCAGAGAAAAGGTCTGGCTATGTCCTCTGAACTAAACTGTTCTTACTACTGTTAAAGAGTGTGATAATGCATTAAAGGGTCCTGTTTCCTACAGAGGAGACACAGTCGAACCACTTCACACAACATGAATATTACAATGGCTCTCGTCTCTGTAGCCTGGAAACAACAGTGGATCCACCTTCACTGCTCGGTGCAGCCGTGCCTGTTAAGTGTTGCCTGGCAAACTGGAGGAGGAGGACAGGCCTGGTGCATTAGTTAAAAGTCCTCATCTGGCATAACACTATCTGACTTCAATAATGGAGAAAGCGCTTCTCTCTCTCTGTGTGACCTCTGCAGGAAGAGATCTAGCTCATTTTGTTAAAAAAAAAAAAAAACGTCCTGCCACTTCATCTGAACTACATCTGAACTTGTTTTTTTTTGTAATAGTGCATATAATTCAATTAACTTCATTCAGTTTTGTGGTAATTAAAACGCAGAAAGAATTGTGGTTTTGATTTGTGGAGGGTATAAACAGAGAAACTACACCCCTCCTTTCACTGCTTGGAATAAATCTTTATGACGCAAATGCATCATCGGGAGTCGCGTCAAACTGATGTAATACATGTCTCCTTTTAAGGAGGGGTGGGGGGGAGATCATAAAAAAAGAGAATGCATTTTAAGGATTCATTTGTCCTTTTTTTTAGTTTTCATGCTCACCAGATCTCACCCATCTTTTTTTTTTATTATTTGCAATCACTTGTAAAGCTCTCTGATCACACACACACACACACACACACACACACACACCACTTGTTTGCACAGAAAAAGTAAATCTCTAAGGAATTAAAATGCCATATTAAATGTCAACCAATGCAGGATCAGTATAGTACTTCCACTTGCTGAACTCTCCCAACCAACTAGTGGCAGCAGCGGCTGAACTGAGAGGAGCTGTCCGTTCAGCACCACACACAGCCGGCTGCATCTCTCACAAACATCCCTCCATCATCACTCCCACCCAAAAGCCTCGTCATCCTCCTGCACAACTCCAACATCTACAAGAGTAAAAACCCCCCTTTTGCGTGTCTAACACTCTATAAACTCCTTATACTCAGTCGGAGTTCTGGAGCATGCGTCTCGTCGATGACGCACCGGCAAAAAGTTGAATCATAACGTGCCACATGCAGCTGCAACCGACGGAAATGATATGTGTGTGTTTTAACGCTTTTAGTGTTGAGTGCGTTACGTCATCCTTAAAGAGGTGATGTTTTTTTAAAGAAGGTCTAATATTCCTCATGTGGTTTTGACCACACAGCTCCATCCTCGCAGTTGCAACTCCAGAACCAGCAACATGTTGCTTAAAAACTTTATCCTAAGACTCGAGGTATAGGGATAATAATAAAAAAAAAAAAAAAAATGTTTGTGACTGGAAATGAACATGTGCTTTTGCGTAATTGCTGCCTATACAGTGGGGTTTTATTATTGCCTTGGAAATAAATGTAACTGTCCTCATAATGAACCACGTCCTGTTGCGCAACAGTGATACTATATACGCTGACACTGAGAGACACCTGTAAATGGTTAGAATAGAGACTTTATTGTCATTGTCATTGAAAACAAAGAAAAACAGTTTAGCAGCAGTAAAAGCAAACATAAAAACATTCAAATCAAAAATGTAGACAAAGAAATGGATCATAAAGTGCAGGTGCCATGATTATGGTTCAGCAGCTAGTGTTGGTTATATTGGGGGGGCTTAGGTTTATTATGGTTATACACAAACTTACCTATGGTGGTAATAACCGTGATGGCAAAGTAAAATGACCCTGCGAATTTCCACTGCACCCCGGCTCTGTGCGGCTCTGCCTCCATGATGATGGTCTCCAGTTTGCGGTAATCCTCCTCGCTGATGTTATATTTCCCCTGGAGACGCTTCTCCTCCGCTTCCAGCTGCTCCTTCTCACGCATCTCGAAGTCGGACTCCAGGGCGTCGAACACGGCGGCACCGACGAGCAGGTACGTGAACGTGCAGATGATCAGGGACAAGGTCCGCACGTTTTGCCGCTTCATGGCCAACAGGAACCGGCGGCCGAGGGGCTCATTTCCCCTCGGATTCCCCGGGAAGGCGCAGCGAGCGTGGGGGAAGCCGTGCGGACAGCAGCGCCTGGAGGAGGAGGGAGCACCGGAGGCGGCAGCGGCGGAGCGGCAGAAAGGTGCGCTCCTCCGGTGGTGACGGTGCGTGGATGAGTCGGAGCAGCAGCAGCGGTGGTGGTGGTGGTGGAAATCCCCCACCTTGTTGTGGTGATCCTTGTTGTGACAGACCCCCAGATCCTGCTCCTGGTTCGCGGAGAGACACAAGAGACTGCTCGATCGCCTGGACCAGGAGCCCTGCAGCCGAAAGACCCTGCGCAAGACCTGCCCAAACCAAGTCCTCCCGGTGCGCAGTGCCATCAACAAAAAGCTGCTTCCAAGAGGATGATCTGCCTGTTGGTCTCTATTCTCCTCAAAGTGAACTATGATGTGAATTCTTACCAATCAAAAAAATAAATTATCGGTGACAGGATCCTTGTTTCTTGCCACTCACTTTGTCTTTTTAAAATGTCCTATAATAAGACATATCTTTCTTTTCTCGCATGTCTCTATAAGTTTCAGCTGAACACCAACCTGTTCATTGTAACCTCATCAGCACGCGGGCTATTTATAGCAGCCATCCTCCAGTATATACAAAAAAAATCCTGTGAAATCCTGAAATCTTCCTCGCAAACAGAGGACATCCTCATCACAAATGTGCTGAGTCGAGAGGAACATCAAGTTGGGAAATGTTCACTCACACAAGATGCGCAGATGAAACATTTTCACAGCCTTATCCCCCTCTTTCCAGCTGCTTTATTCCTGGATCACCACTTGTTAGAGGAATACAAAAATATTCCAAGCACGCAACAAATCACCGACAACAGGTTCCATCACAAAAAAAGAGATTCCCCCAAATGGATTTCTCTTTTTAAAGGATGTGTAGAAGATTAAAAAAAGACTTCGAATAAGCCAAATAGAGAGAAGGCTGGAGCGCGCTCCGTGCCCGCAGTGGCACTCATGCTCCGTTGCGCGCACATCCAAAAACTCTCCTCTCCTCTCCACGCACGCACTGTCTGTCTGCTGATGACTTTAAACTGATTTTGGAGAGAATAATAAAAAAAAAAGTATACATGTGTTTTTTCTCTCGTCGTGCGGGGGCCTCGGAGTTAACCGTGCGTGTCACGAACTGCGCGTATTTTCAAGGCTCCACATTTTTATGTCTCTCCACACACTCCAGACTCTAATCGGTGGGCGTTGCTCCTCCTGGCTCTATGTTATTCTCTTTTTTTTCCAAGTGTCACGATTCATCCAGATCCTGGCCTGGAGGATCTAACTACCCCCACCCCACCCACCCCCCTGTCTCCAACACCACGCGACCTCCCACAATGACCACTCCTCCTCATTAGATGGACACAGAGGGGTTACTGACACTCTGATGCTCACATCGGTGCTTTTTCACATTCTGGCAGCAACAGCAGCAGCAACAGCAGCAGCAGCACCGGTTGCTGCTGTTGCTGCTGCTGTTGCTGCTGATGCTGCTGTCCAGGGTGCTGGAGGAGGACGCACTGATGCTCTGCTGCGCACCATGCAACCCAAGTTACTGTACACACACTTTGATGATGCATGCAACAGGGAATTGAAGAGACCAAGACCCTCAAGGGGTCAAAGGGCTCCATGCAGGTTCACAATGCAACAACTAACCTTTCGGTCATTTGATTCAATGTCAAATAGTTTGTTAATACTGTATGCACAACTAAAGCACATAAGCAACATAAAGTAAAGGAGTAATAAGGGCCTTAAGGTAACACCTGAATTTTTTTTTTTACAATAGTCTACATTTGGAGACAAGCTGAAATTTATAAGATTGCATGAGTTTATATTGTAGAAGGAAACCTCCCAGCATGCACTGGAGCAAAAATATTGATGGACATGTCTTGTTTTATGAGTGTTGCTCCATTTCAAAGTAAAAAAATCTATATGGGATTCTATGAAATTCAAGAAATCACAGTCATGTAACCATTTAGTATTGAGCTGCGATCTGATTGGTCGTTTAAATAGATTGTTTATTTTATATTTGAGCATTAATAACTAAGTGATCTGAGGTTACCATATTTACTATAAGTGCAGTTAGTCAACAAAACGTCTAATATCAGAAAACAATCTATCCTTGGATATGTTTATTCTCTCTTTAAAGTTGACACGTGATGTAAATAGATTAGTTTGGATTAAAGTATTATTGTTGTTGTTGTTTTAATGTAAAGAAAAGATGTAAAACTCAAACCTTGGACGAGAAGGAGATTCTTTACAAACCACAAGTTCACATTGAAATGAATATTTTGGTCTCATAATTGACATTTTTAAACTCAAATTAAACTTATTATAGAAGTGTTAGAACAAAGAGAAAATGATTCCAATTTTGGCCACCTCATTACAGATTATTAGACAATAACACACTGTGCAGGTACAAGGGGAAAAAATGCTCAAATAGACCAGAAAAGTTCATCATATTAAAGGGGAACACCACCTAAATTGAGAACTCCAATATGTTATTTCCATGGCCGAGGAAAGTTCAATCACTACTTGTGAACATGAGCTTCTCTCACTCAAAGCCAAAAACCAGAGAAGTTAGTCTCAAACTTGTGATGTCATCAAGTATAAAGTCTGGAGCATAGACGATGAATGGGAGACTGATTTCATGTTTTCTTTTTTTTATACCCAAATGAGCTTTATACTATTGTAGTTACACAAGTTTGAGTTTTAGCACTCTAGTTTTTGGATTTGGAAGAGAGTTGTTCATGTTTACTAATATTTTTTGGAACATCTTAGACCATAGGAATAACATGTATTTTGAAAAAAATGGATGTTGTTCCCCTTTAAGAACCAATGAAAAGTAGAAAGAACAACTGCATATGGAATAATATTAAATGCCAGTGACTACTCTCCACGGTCCTTCACCCCTTTGACCTGATGCAAATGCTGCTACTTTTCTCACATTTACTGGGAGATAATTAGAGAATAAATCCATAAAATCATATCCTGGACTGCCCCGGTGCAGAGCCTGGGCCAAAACCTCAACTATACAACTTGTATAGCTACTATTTTCAAATGCATCATCCATTATGTTCATTTCACTTTATTGCCTGGGACAAAGATACGACTGTATCTGAAGTGGACAGAGTTTCTGACATCTCATGAGGAAAAACGAAGATAAAAAAGACGTTATTTTATTCGGCTTATTTAAGTGAGGTCTGGTCTTCCTGTTGCTGAATTGTTATTTTTTTTTATTGTCACATTTTTACAGCTTTTTTTTTGTATTTGTGCAGAAGTAAACAAAATTCCTACAGAGTGAACTGAGCGATTAGAAAAGTAAAAGCTTTTTTATGAACTTATGAATTACTAATGTGTTTTGTGTGTTTTGTTTGTGATGTCATTTCTGCTTCCTCCTGTAAGCTTTTAGAGGTTCACCACAAAAGACTCCTTTTTTCCCTGTCAGATTAATTTTAGCTTGCAAATTGTCCATGTTCTCCATGACACTATAAACACAAACAGGAAGAACAAATTTGTCTCGGTAAGAAGTTGAGTGCATGCGGTATATAGCTGAGACATCAACCGCAGTGTTTCATAAATGCATCCGTTTAAGAGTCTAAACAGCTCCACTAATCAACAGAACAGTGTCTGGATCTGTAGTCGCTCTATATTTAGCTCCCCTTTCTCACATCTCAAGTGCCTGCTCGGCCCACCTACAGAACTCCTAATGCATTTCTGGAGAAGCTCAGAGAGAAAAAGTTTAATAATGGCAACTGCTTAGATTAGTCTCCATGGTAATGACACCGAACTTACAGTACAATCACTATGTGCTCATCACACAGGCCTGCACAGACACACACACACACATCTTCTCTGAAGGCTGCATGACAGCAGAGTTTCCCTCCATATGATCTAAACTGACAGCAGAGACATCAGACATGCACAATTAGGAGTGATGAATGGGAGAAGTTGGAGCTTCAACCCGGCTCGATTAACTGACTGACAGCTGAGTGCTTCTCTGTTCACGTCGCACCGGCAACAGACTGCAACATACTAGCAACAGTCTGGAGATAAATCCTTGTCTTCTCACTCGTTTGCACTGCGCGTTGTGTGGCGAGGCGTCGTACATCATCCACACATCGATACCGGCGACACTAACAAGGTGTCTGTGACGGATGGCGTCGCAGTAAACGATGGAAATCAACAAAAGTCAAAACACGCAGGATTCAGTCATCTTAACTTGAATGATTCCAATAAATATGTCATTTTAGAGTCACAATCTGGAAGATCTGCTTTTCGTTCACTTTGGCGGCACCTATGGCGGTGAGCGGTAATTGCAGGTGTCTTTTTTGGGTCTCACCAGGCGACAACCTCCGGGTCTGAAAAGTGAAGCCAATGCTGAAGTGTCTTAAACATTGTAAACATTATAGTTTATGGTCTCAATCGGTAGTTTCAAGTCTTCTTCAATACAGCATGATGTTCATTTAGTAAATTATGGTCCCATTTAGAGTCAAATAGACCATAAAGCAGGGGATGCTTAGGCGTAGCTACCTTGTGATTGACAGGTTGCTACCACGGCGTTGTTCGGTCTGGGAGTTGTCCGTGTTTTTGTTTTAAAACTTTAATAACCCTTTCACAGTGTGTTTGCAGTTCATGAAAGCTGATTATTGATCATTTTTGGTTGCCTAAAAATGTCCAGGACTACAAATGAAAATGACCTTTTAGCTATATCTTGTACGATATATCTTTTGGGCATAGTGTCTACTAAATAAACAAATAAATACAAACAAAATAACCATAACACAAGATCCATTGCTTTTCCTGGAGCTCTCAACTGCATCCCACAGCTTAAAAAAAAATATTAATAAAAAATTATATATAATAAAATCATTTGTTATCACTTGATGACAACAGAGCAAATCCCATCCACAGAAGATGACCATGAGATGCAACTGAAAGCACAAGAAGAAGCTAATAAATGGGATTCGCTCTAAGACTATTTTGTCAAACATTACATTTCTCTTTATTGCTTCCACACATAATGAAGCTTTGGTTCTGGTGTTTGGGGTAAATTTGATGTAAAAAGTTTGTCCCCTTTTTAGGATTTATTGTGTTAAAGGTGCGTATTCTTACATGGACGGTTAGTGAACAAGGAGGAAAAAAAAGGTAGTTTTTCATTTCATGGGTACTTTAACTGCGAGGAAATTTGTACATACTGTAAGCTGCAGTCACATTTGAGAGTTCAGGTTAGGTTTATTTCATATTTAGCAGCTCGTGCGCCGCGCCAGATAGCGTAGTAATTAAGTCACAAAGTCACAGTGGATCAGTAAACATGCAGAGGGATGAGGATTCCTTTGCGTTCCCCTGGCAGAGCTACAGGCGTGAGAGTGAAAGAGCAGTGCAGGTGTCAAATCGCTCGTCTTTCTTCGACACACACCCATAATCCCCTCTGCAACTCCTACATCGCTGCTCTCCTGAGATCATTTACATATCAAGGTTGCCGATATATAAACGGACGTGACTTACCACTCGATACTGAAAGAGAGGAGAAAGGGATTTAATTGAACTCTGGCTTCGTGTAGATTTATTTGTATGAATGTTTTCGTGCAGATTGACACACTGTACTGTCTTCAGCAGCGCTTGAGGGGATTGCTTCTCTTGTTTGCTCTCAAACAACTCATTTCCCTCACTGTTGTAACTAGCTTGTATCAGGCGGGGAGGAAATGCATCAGCACAGATTGATGGATGATTGTTAGGCTGATTACGATCAGAATTACAGGTGTGCTGCAAGGTAATGAGGGTTGGTGGCTAATAATGCGGTGGTGATTTTCGGATAAGAAACCTCATTTAAACTCGAGACAAGATGCTTCGTCTCTTCTGGGTGTCCTCAACTCTGGAGAGGTCAGCTTATTGTTTGGGGGAGATGACGGTGTGGTGAAGAGCCATAACACACACTGATGCTCTGTATTTCTACTCATGAACGTCTTACACAACACGTTCTCACTCCCAACTCGTCAAATACCAATGCTTGGTCAGAGGCCCTGAGCTGCAAACAATGACCCTCTAGGTATCCCTCTAGCTTCAGTTTGACTCCGTTCATTACATGCATATAGTCTCTTTTCAAAATAAACTTCCAACGTATGTTTACTTGGTCTTTTAGGTTTACTTCTGCAACAAAACTACTTGGTTAGGCTTAGGAAAAGACAGCCCTGTCTCCTCTAAAAATGATGTTCCCATACAATGAAACTGCAAATCAACTGAAACTCTGCAACTGAAAATCGTAATTTGCAAGGTCACTAATAACTAAAGCCATCAGATAATCTAGTTGAGTAAAGGGAGAGTTTTCAAAATGGAAATATTAGCAACGTGGTCAGCCTGTGATGCTCTTTCGACCAAATTAAATAACTGGAATGGCACTCGGAGAGCAGCAGACCTCCGCCAAGCTGCCCAAGTATGATTGCCCCTCCCTCTCCGTGCAGCTTGCGCCATCATGCACGTGTAATTTTGTTTATGTTGAGATCAGCTGTACGTAGCAGAGCAACGTCGC